>VWZT01008916.1:37089-54567 GCA_013397055.1 Pachycephala philippinensis
GTCCTGGGAGATATCCCAAAGTTGACAGGACAAGGCAACCTGACCCAGCTTTAGTGAGTCATGCCTTGAGCAGGGAGTGGGACTGGGGGCCTCATTATGTTCCTCTTCTAATCTAAATTGTCCATGCTTTTTACGACCCTCAGGTGTGGATTTTACAGTTGTTTGATTTGGGGACAAAGCATTTCTGAGCTTCATAGCCTTTGGAGTAATTGAAAGAGAGCCTATTTTGCATGTCTGTGAACTCAGCAGGGGTCTGAGCATCCCTCCTCTCACTCAGCAACTACCACTGTTTGCTGTGAGGAGCAAACAGAGCCAGAAGTTAATGAGATGTTGACATGAGATACAAGTTTAAAAGACCCCAGCCCACTTTTTCCACAGACAGAACTAAAAAAGCAAAGTTGTTTTCCCTCTGCTGTTCTTTTGCTAGCTCCTGTCCCTACTTTCTGTGGTGGCCCTTCGCATCTTGGGTCTGCCCCCACACCCAGAAGAGCCTGTGCTGAGCCTCCCTGGCAGCAGGCTCCGCTGAGACAGGGATGCACACCCTGGTCCCGCCTCCCACCCCAGTGCCCCCTGTCCCAGACATTCCCATGGTGTGGGGCAGTGCCATTCCCCCCTGGCCCCTCTGCAGTCCCCTCACTGTGAGGTGGCCCCTAATGAACCTGGCCTTTGGAGCCACTTTGGGCTGCCCAGGGAGTAACAGTGTCCAGGAGAGGAAAGTTACTGCTGGAGAGGCCTTATCTTTCCTAGTTTTTGTGGTCCATGCCTTCACCCAGGCCTTACCTTTTCCCTTCCATCAACCTCACTCACATATTGCCGTGCCCTGCTGCAGCTGAGGCACCTGCCTGTGCTTTTTTCAAAAAGAAGAAGCCACTCATCTTTTGGTTTGTTACATGTGTTAACCCACTTAACAGCACTGCTGGAAAGGGACAAAAAATGAAAGGCTGGAAGGGAAATACCTCTTCCACTCATTTCTAACTCAGTTTTTTCAACTAAAACATCAGGCAGGTGCTGGTCTCACTCTTCCTTATTTAACATGAAGCAAAGAATTGGAATAAGCTGGCAGGACACAGTGCGGGAAGCTTGTGGGTAGAGCCACTGGCCAGAAAGATTTGGTTTCATAGGTGTGTTTCTTTGACTTGAAACATTATTATTATACTGTAAATGGGTTGACAAGGCAAACAAGCACAATTCCTTCGTAGGCAGTCAGTATGGATGCTGAAAGCAGAGTCCCTTTGCCCATCCCTTCCACAGACAGCTACTGCCTTCCCACAATACTCCCAGTACAGAGCCTGTCTAACATGTTATTTTGTATGAAGAGTTCAGCCAAATGAACCATGAAGCAATGAGACAGGCAAAAATGAAGCAAGTACAAACCATGCCCACAGCAGCAATCAGACAGGTTGAGAACTGTCTGCTCCTCCTTCATGGATGCTGTGATGAAGACCTGTCTGCACCAGCATGGCAGAAGGGCTCTCACGAATGTTTTTCTCATCAGGAGCAAACAGCAGAATATCAAAGAAATAAATACCCTCCTTTGCCCTTTTTCTTCCTTGTTGGCCCAAATTCCCTCTCTCTTTAGTTTCCAGCTCCATTCTCTTTGCTGGACACAGCTAAAAGAGCATCTGTGCCTTCCCAAGCAACCAGCCAGCACGCACCATGGGCCAGTCCTGCACACTGCCATTCCTGAAATCTAAAGGGTTGTTGGGGCTGTCAATAGATTGCCAGTACAGACAAGCCTGTTTTCACTATCAGTAACTTATCCTTAGATTTCCTGCATATTGCCATGAGCTGGGCTACACGGCAGAAGAGCTGAAGCTGTCTGGGTGCTGGATCGTTTGCGCGGCAATGCTTACATCCACAGAAGCCACACAGCTGTCCTTACCTGGGCAAGGGCATGAAGCCTCCAGACTTCTTTCCCTTTGTTGGCTAAAGCTCCTGAGATGCACAGCAGATTGGGAGGTAGCAGGGACAGAGACTCTCAGCCAGCTCCAGGGTACAGCCCTGGAGGATGCACCCCAACAGGCCATGCTGTTCCGGTGTGACCAACACACTGGCGTAGGTCTGTTCCCCACAGCCCTGGCAGAAATGTGTCCTAGCTCCTGTGTGATGCTGGCTTCAGGGTACCCCTCCTAATAACCTCTCACCTAAATATGTAGAGACACTCACAACATCTGTTTTGACAGCGCTGCTGCTTAGGGGCAGGCTTCAGTCAGTGGAAGGAAGGGCAGTGCCCAAGGGCCAGAAATTCAGGTAGTCTGGTGGGTCACCTGTGTGAGCGGGACCTTATGTGTGATTGAAATGGGTCTGACTTTGAAGGGATATATGTGAGGATTGCTACAGGAGTTTCCCAAAGGTGCTCCCAGGCCTGGGTATTGTTTGGGAGTGTCTGAGCCAAAGCAGTGGCAAACACAGTGAGGGACACCACACAGAAGCAATGGTGGTGGTATAGTCAGGCCAGAACCCAGGTCCTGCCACACCGTAAAACACCCATACCCTGAAAAGTGGGGCTGATTCTCCCTTCCTCCACCCCAGAAGTCTCCACAGACTGAAAAATGGTGGCAGAACTGCTACCACACATGGTCAGATAGATACACACACAGTTGCAGAGGTTGTATGAATGGTATCTCCCTGCACCAGTCAGCTTTCCTCCAACTCTGAGAGTCTGGATGCCACCTACCCCAGTGTTTCATCTCATGGCATGTGTTTCAGTTGTTGCCAGGAGAAGCACCTTTGTCCTGCCAGGACTTTGAAAGAAGGTTAATCTCCAAGGACTCCTTCATCAAGAAAACAACTTGATTCCCCCAGTGGACATGCATTTGCTGCAAGGAATAACAAGGGAGCACAAAACCTCTGCCCACCCTTTGTGTTTGTTAAAACACTTCCTTTCATATGCAGCCACTGGAAGCTCTCATATGTAGAGGATTCCCTGTAGGATTTGGTGGAAGTTAAAGGAAAGCACAGAGCCTGTATTTAGGTGAAGTTTTGGGTCATGAAGCAAAAGTGGGGGATGGGGAAGCACAGGTCCCTGGGATTTAAGGCCAAAACAGCATAGCTATCAAGTCTTCTCTTATCACTGGTGATGCATATCTCATTGCACTACAGAGCTGCCCTATTGTTGTGTGTGTACCTAAATTGTCACCCTAATGGCTGTACTTTGACCTGTGGGGGTAGCTCCTGGGCAAAGACACCACAAACAATGGTTTGAAAAAAAGGTTTAGATAAAAATTTGCTCTTTGCTGCTTTCTGGGCTATTCTTAAAGCAGAGTTTTTCCGTGCCAGCAGTATTTTATGACTTTGAAGGAGAAAATATTCTAACAGCAAGAACTAATTCTGTAAAAAGCACAGGGCATCTTACTAGCACAACATTCCTAGTAGAAAATTACAGACTACTGCTTCATCTGTTCTCCTGCTGCACCCCTGAGTGCCCATGGCTTCCTTTAGGACAGACACACCTGTACAAAGAGCAGCTCTTGCTCGGAGTGCCACAAGCCTCACACAATAAGCTTCTGAGTTCTGGGCTGTGCCAGCAAAAATGGGGGCTAACTCCTAGGCCAAGTCCAAAACGGTGTATTTACAAATCTTTAAGAAATGCTGAAAGCAGATAGAAAATCCTGCCAGTCTTCACCCGTCTAAAAGCTGAGTGCTTTTCAGCCTGAGCTGAATTTTAACACTCTTCTCCCCAAACAGTGAGTCCCCCCATCAGTGATTTCCTTTGCAGAAGGCAACCCAGAAAATAAAATACCTCCATTTCTTCCAGCGATGTCTGAGAAGCCATTTTCTAACAGTAAAACTGACAAATTCAGCTGCTTTAATAACTGTGGTATTACCTTGACCTGAATTGCTTTCAGGGCTTGAGGATTCTGCTGTGACCCTCTCACATGAAACTGCTTGCAGGGGGAATGACTCCAGTGTTTGTTACCTGCCGTGGGGCCTCCAGGGTCCATTGCAAGCTCCTGCAAGAACTCTCTTCTCCTGCCAGATGTTTCTGTAGCAGCCTCACTTCATGGGTCACATCACCTCTAAAGGGCCTCTTCTACTTTCCAGTGTTCCTAGTCCCACTGCAGAGTAGCTCTCATGGGTGCCCCTGCCTTAGAGGCCATCACTGAAACATCCTGCATCCCCTCAACAGCTGGTCCTGACAAAGCCATTCCCACACATGGGATCAGTCTGGACTCTGAAACTGGCTCTGGTAACGAGATAAATATGTAAAACAACTCCACATACATCTGTGGGGCTATCTGTGTTACTCACCCAGTGGCAAATGAGTGAGTTTTTCAGAAGCCACCTTCAGCAGTACCTTCTGACCATTGCAGGCAGGAAAGAAAAGAGGGAAAATAAATAAAAAGAGCAGTTTTTCTTCAAAAGTGCTTTCATAATACAATTCTCCTCCTTGGGGCAGGGGGAGGGACTGTCTCTGTTTCCAAGTGCATCTCAGCAGGCAGAAAATTAGTCACACCACCACTGGGACCTTCACTGAAGATGCCTAAAGGACCAGGGCCTCGAAAAAGTGTAAGGTGACAGTGGTGCTGGTAAAGTCTTTTCCAGGTCATAATTTTTGTCTACATCACTGAGAAGCCTTCAAACAACCAGAGAAAATATTACATAAACAATCAGCAAACATCCAGTTCTTTCCTCCTTGCTAAACATATCCAAACACCCTTTTAAATCTCCTCTTTCACATGCCTCTCACAATGCCAATGGAGAAATGTTTAACCTTTATCTCCCTGGCTCAGAAAGGAGATGGAAGAACTGGAAAAGGACAGAAATATATTGGGAGGATAATAAGAAGAAAGAAATAGCCAACTATATGAAGACATAGTGGTCTAGAAACGAGATGACTAGCATGAAAGCAGATCCCCTCAGCACTGAGAGGCAAGGAGAAGGTCAACAGGCGGTAAGTACTCATGTGTCCCTCCAGTACAAGAATAAAGAGGCACCAAATGAAACCAGCAGACAGCAGCTTCACATTCAGCCAGAGGATTAATTTCTTCTTACCACACACAATCCAGCTGTGTGACCCATTATTGCTAGTCATTGTAGATCCAATAGTCCTGCCTGGATTTAAAACCCGCAAGATAAATTCACAGAAAGAGATGGACAAAGGAGCAGGAAAAGACAAAATCCACCAAAGCAAATATTGCTGTGATCAGGAGGACCCAGAGGACAGTAAGGAAGAGCATGAGACCCACTCCTGGGGCAGCCAACCATGGTGAACCATCCACTGAGAACTACACACAGCTGGATTGTGTATGGTGAGAAGAAATAAATCCCCTGGCTGAATGTGAAGCTGCTGTCTGCTAGTTTCATTTTGTTGCCTCTTTATTTTTGTTGCCCCGCTTTATCCCCGTGCATTATTAATTACTGCCGTCACTGAAAACTGGCCATGGCAACTTCCAATCAGCACATTGCCTCGTGCCTTCTAAAGAAAATGTGCCCTGCCTTCACATTACCTGCTGGCAGCTGACTGGAGGTTAACGTGTTCTTGACTGTGTTAAAGAGATGTTCTCAGCTCAATCCATTCTGCAAAACATACTTTGTGTAGCATGGAAAGGAGACAGCTGAGGAGGGTCCTAGCTACAGTCTCCCACTGCCTACAGGGCATTACAGGGAAGGTAAAGCCAGACTGTTCCCAGAGGTGACCAGTGACAGGGCAGAAGGTCCTGCAGAAGGGGCACAAGGGGTTTGGATGCGAGGAGAAAACTTTCCTTGAGAGCAGTGCAGCCCTGGGACAAGCTGCAGAAAGGTGGTGGGATCTCTGTCCTTGAAGATATCAAGCTCTCAAGCGGATGAGGGCCTGCTACCTGACCTAGCATTGTAGTGAGCCCTCCTGAGCACACAGGATTGTATTGAACACTTCCAGAGGTGTCTCCTGACACAAATCTTTGTCAGATTTTGGGAACCATATTCCATCCAGCATGACCAGCCTTGTAAGACAGAACTCACCATCCACGTTTAATCAAAAATGTACGTCCTATTGACAGGGGAACAACATCCTCCATGTGTGATCGTGACAGCAACTCACAGACTTTATGGGTGGTTTGGTGCTCAGCCATCAGCTCCCTGACTCACACAGCCTGCCCTGCAGTACAGGAAAGGATCTGCACAAGGGAGGAGCTGTACCTGGCACATATGCTGAAGCACCTTCAGACACTTTTCTGACTGTCTCATTGAAGAATTATCTGTAGTAGTGATTCCCACAAATGTCACAGGTGTTGCCTTGTCCACAGTAAGGGCAGGAAGCCATGAAAAATCATCATTGGGACACTGCATGTAGCAGCCTTCATGTGGTGCCCTCTGGGGAACACTTGAAAGTTTTAAAGGAAACAGAAGCCATCTCTCTTGTGTCTAATTACTCTTAGCATAAACAAAAGCATCACTACCAGTTCTCCCCAAGCTCAGTGACACATTATGCCAGGTACAGGTACACCAGACTGTACAGCACCATTTCCACTGCACTGAGGAGCCATGGCCCAGACAGAAAAGGCAGGAACTGCAATTTGCCTGTTGTCCTACATGGAATCAGGAGGACAGTGGAAAGTGGTTCACTTTACCCCTAAAGGAGAGAAACAGGCAGCTCCTGTGATTCAACCTGTCCTAAGACACAAATCCAAATCATCTGCAGCAGTCTCCCACAGACTCCAGGAAACAATCCCATGGACAGTTTAAAGGACCAGCTGTGATGAGAAGCCTGAATTTTTGCATGGCTGCAAGAAGTGAGCAAAATCATCACTTTAGAGAGACACTTGTTGGAGCTAACAAAAGAGGTATGGTATGCACATGAGAGTGAGCAGCCTTAGCTGAACCCCCTCATAAAATCTCCTCCACCTTCTCAGTAATAACAGTATTATTTTTCTATCTCTCTTTCTCCCCCTTCTGTCTGTAATTTGCTCTTCCTGGTGGAAGGGAAAGGAAGCGTAAATTATTACAACACTGACAAGTCCTGAACAGCATTTTCTGTCACTACCAGTAAACCCTAGGAAGCAGAACAGATCTCTGACAGGGCTTTGAGGAATGTGGAGATGCTATCCATGTGCTTCTTTACCAACTGAAAACTGTAAGCATGAAAGCAATTCAAAGCATGCCCCTCTTTTTCTGTCTTTCTTATTTCCCCAGTTTCTGGCACATCTCAGGTATTTACTAAACAAATTCACAATTCTTTAGCAATGAATGTACTGAGATGGGCCAGATCTAACTACTCAAGCAGGCAAACTAAGGTACATTTGCTGTGTCCTTTTGCAATGAAGAAACTCACATCATTTACTCTTCCTGTGCAGCTGGAGGGCCCAGAAGTAATTCAAATTGATCTAGCAATGTGTAGACTGCAGTCTCACAATGGTGGTCAAATGTTGTTATCTTGTGAAAGATTCTTTACATGGTTGTGGCTGGAGACAAAACGCCTCAAGCAGAAATCTGACACAGGATTTCTTCATCCTCAATCGGACTCTCAGTTGGGAGTAATAACATAATAATCACTAACACTTTTTTATAAGGCTCCCGCATTTGTATCAGATGATGTCTCAATGCATTAGTGTTGTGCAGCAGTTCCGCAGTGAGCACTACATATGCACCCTGGATTTACTGAGCACGCACAGGAAGATTTTATGTGTGTGCCAAGAACACAAAGGACTGTTTGAGCACACACAGCTGACCCACAGAAATCATGAACCAAGGTTTGACTTCTAGGTAATTTTGGATTCCCTGGTTGTACAAGAAAAAATCGGTCTGCACACGTTGTGGTTGCCTTTCAGGATGCGTGGATATTGACCGTGCCTTCGGAGATTATTGCATTTCACAGCATCACTCTTCGAACTCTACCAGAGGCTCATACATGCTGGAAAAACAGCCCAGATTCTGTTTTTTGGCCTGGACAAAGTTTCTGCATGGGAAAAGGAGACTTGATCAGGGATCCAGATACTCGCCATATACTGAGGTCTCCAAAATTTAAGAAAGGCTACACTTTAAACTCACATTAAACTCACCCTGGGTGGTTGTCTACGTCTCCTCATAAGCTGGACTACACACTGCTAATCAACCGAGCTGGTGTATGAAGAGAGACAAACGATGCATGACAATCCACCATGGAGCCACTTTCTACAGAAGATGATAGAAGGTTGTGGTCTCCCTCACTGGAGATATTCAAGAACTGTCTGGATGCAATCCTGTGCCATGTGCTCTGGGACGACCCTGCCTCAGCAGACAAGGTTGCTCCCTTGCAACCTGACCCAGTCTGTGGTTCTGTGATTTTAATGCAAGGATTTCAAGTGTTTTAGGGTCCTGTGAGCCAGCAGGAGGGCACCCAGTGCAGGCTCTGTTTAATTGACTTGTTCCTTGCTTCTGACAGGTATCCAGAGACTTTTATTAGAACTGTGCCCCAATCTTTTATGTGGTCTTGTACTGTCTTGCCAGCAGCTGTCTTCACTGATGGTGTTAGACACTCCCAACACAGATGTCACTGAAGAGACATCACTGGCAGCTGGAGAATACTGAATTATGTGCCCATGACTTCTGGAAGACTTCTGTGCTGACTGAAAGTTACAGACGGATACACCACGGTTTGCCCTGCAGCATGCACAGAAAGGATGCACTTTGCTCATCTGGTTGCCTTAAGGACCTGTCTTTTCAAATGTTAGTAGGAAGGTCTGGGAAATATGCTTCAACAAACAAGGGTGAAAATAGACATAAAGTACTGATCCGGACGAATTAGTTGGCATTTTGGAGTAGCATCAGGTCAGCAGAGCCACCTCTAACATGGCAGAGCGACTCTGCGCTGATTATCCCTAGCACAGCCACGGCCATAGGCACAGCAAAGGTCCCAGCACAGGCACCCCAACGCTTCTGGAAGCCCCCTGGTAAGGATGGGACAGAGCCTGCACTGCACTGCCATGCTCGGTGGCTGTTCTAAAGCACAGACAAGCCACGGACTTCTGACTCCAGAGTGACATAGCTATGGTTTGGGTTAATTCAGCAGTGCAGCAGCTTTCACCTCAGCTGCTGTCCTCTCAGGGCTGCCTCCTTTCAGTTTTACAGAAACAGAGGAAAGAATCAGCCACAAGCTGGCTGTCTCATTCAAAACTGCAGTGTGACTTACAGCGGGAGTAAGTCTCATCAGTTCCAACTTCTACAGAGGCAAAAATCTCTTCTTTTAGTCTTGATCTTTTGTTAGCAGCATGAACGCACAGAAAACTGAACGTTGCTGCCATGACTTGAATGTATTGTTCTATGAGCGGCAGATTCAGAGGAACAGTATTTTAAAAGAAAGAAAAAAAAAGGAAAGGAAAAAAAAAGAGAAAGGAAACAACCCAAAGGTCTGTCAATTGTGCAAAATGCATTCCTGCACTGCAAGGTGGGTGGTCTGCTTGGAAGTCGTTATGGTTTCAGCACAAACTGCCACAAAAGATTAGTGATGTGTGCGCAAATACAGCAGTCTGATCGCCGCATTTGAAACGAAGTGGCTTACCTGTGTATTGAATGATGTTTAACACAAGCACTCCACTAACCGGCCGTCAAGTGGGAAGCGCCACTTCATGGGAAGTGGCACTCTAGCACCGCATCCACTCTCTGTCAGGAATTTAAGTGGCATTTTAAAAATGAGATAAATACGTTCTCATTTCCCACACACAGAAACAGGCGCATAAAGCTCACAAAAATGATTGATTCTGGGAGTGGAAAACGAGGTGTCTTTCAAGACGGAGCAGCAAGTTAATTGTCCATCTTTACTGATTAAATTACTAACAAGATGTAAAGCCAAATCAAGCTCTTTTGCAGCAGGTCGTTCAGTGCACAAACCCGGCTGAAGTACTCGCAGTGCCAAACGCGGAAATTCTTTTTCTTTTTTGGAAAACATCTGGATGTCTTTTCATTTGGAAATTGACTTTTGTATCAAATACAAAACGTTTTATTACGTACTTTGTAGGTGTGAGAGTTGTAACTAAAGTAAACGAAAATTCTCGCTGTTCTTACAGATGTGTTAATGCAAAAAACACACATGAAAGGGAAGCTGAAGAGATTGTCTGGTTTAGCTTCAATGTAGAGGAAAGTGCATTTGGGTGGGGATTGTACGACCAAGCATTATGGCTTGTTTCAAATAACTTAGGTAGATCCCACTTACGACTAATTCACTTCATTTTTTATAAGTGTTAAAATTAGTTGTCCCATTGGCTCTGAGGACTGAAGTCCAACGGCATTCACGGAACAGTAATTAAGAGCACCCTCTTGTGGTCATTATTACGGATGTTAATTAAACCTTTTATGGTAAGCTGTTAATGTATCTGCTCTCTCTTGCTAATACGGTACCCAGAAAGTTTATTAAAATTTGCACATGAATGTGCTATACATGATTCGTTCTATACCAGCCCAACAGACGCAACTGCAAGGTTTTACCTTGCTTATTCACCAAAAATTGCATGCTTTAAAATAAAAATATTTTAACATTACATGCATCTTAGGGCAAAGTTATTCCTTTATTTGCCATTTTCAAAATTGGCAAGGAAACACTCAGAAAGGATACAAAAAATGAGAGAGCAATAAGTTTGGTCTCCATACCAGTGAACTTAGCAAAAACTGTAACAGAGGATGGAATTAATGTACAGCTGCATGAAGACAATTTGTTGAGAAGGAAGCAATGTGGCTACTGTAAAAGTGAGTCATGATTTACTGATCTTTACAGATCTGTTGCAGTTCTCTGAAGCAATCATGGGACATGTAAACCTTCCTTTTAACCATAACTCTTCTTAAGATGCCTAAGTATGGAAATTACTCAAATACAGAAACTAATGTCTGATAGTCATAACACATAAAACAGTCAGAACGTAAGTACCAGGCGGGAATGTTTGAGCAAATTATGTCAGGTCCAGTCAAGTTAGCTTAGGTTAGACTTTATGAGAGTTAAAGCAAAAGAAACTGTCAAAGGTAAGGGACAGATGGAAATAGTCTTTACAGAAGCAGATTAGGAAGAATACTTCTTCCGTATGAGGAAATTTGCAACCAGGATTCTGCCCCAGTTAAGACAATTTCATGTTGCAATAGGAGATTACTTCAGTGTGCAGTTCTGAGCAATCATTTTGGGAAAAGGAAGAAAGAGCAAGGAAGCAAGTTTCACAGTATGAAATCAATTAATGGAATGATGAAACAAACAAGGAAAGTATTCAAATTATCAGTGTATTAGAGAAGAAACGGAGGTTGTGCTACACAGTACTAAAATGTTCCAGAAGACCATTTCTATGGACAACAGGAGGCACACACTCAGAAAATAAAGGCATTGGGATAGCGCGTTCCAAGACTTTTGAACGTACCATGAGAAATTACATTGCTCAGAAAAGAGACGAGGTGACTAGTGCAGATAAACTGTCCAAGACTATGGATGTTTGGGGTGATTTGTACAGGCACTTTCAGATTTTGGCAGACACCAAGGTAAAAGTTAATGAATCTGTGAAATGTTGCTGGGACTTCACCAACTCTGCTTTTCTTGCTTTCTCAGAAAAGAGAAGGAACAAAAAAAAAAGTTGAAACTCATAAAAATACCTCAAACATAAACTAGGAAAACATGCAACACTCAGAACAGCAAATTGAAACTAATAAAAATATCTCAAACATAAACTAGGAAACTGTGCAATACTCAGAACCACAAACACATCCCCAAAACCAGAAAAACAGTAAGTGAAAAAATGGGACTTGAGGAAGATCCGTACTTTGACAGATGAAAATCCAAGCTGGTTGAGTTTAAGCATGCTGACACACCCTAGAGAGACCTAGAGCACCTGCAGACTCATGAACGAGTAACAGATCCCTCCTGGCATGGGACTATTCTGGTGGTACATCAGTTGCCATGGCTGGCAGCTGTGTGTGTGTCGGGTCTTCAGCCAGGGAATAGGCAGGTGCTAGACAGGATGCTTTCCTAAAAAGGTGAGGATGCTTTCACTGAGTGGTGAACAGCTTCATTGCCTCCAAATTCGAAGAGGATGCTGAAAACTGGAAACTGTGAACCACAGCTGTAAAGAAAACTCGCTGAGCAAAAATCAAGAAAGTGCAGTCTCTTGCAACAGAAGTGTCGTGTCACTAACTAGATTCCAAAATCACTTAACTAGATTCCAAATCTAGTCAGGAAGAGAAAAACGTACTTTTTTCCCTTCTCTTATTTTTCTTCACGAACTACTTCCCACGCTCTAGGCCTGTCATGGCCTTTCAAGGAAAAAAAAAGAGGGTTCCAGTAAATGGCAAAGCTCAGTGTACCTATGCTACAAAGAGAAAAAATTCTAAAAAAGTTTGATTTGGACAGCTTAGGCAGAAACATTTGGATGAAGTGGAAGTAAAACAGGAATGCAGTATATGTCAAACCTGTAAGAAAGGAGTGAGGGGCATCATGAATTCTTTTTATTTTCTTTCACTCATAAATAGTTTTGGCTTAATCAGAGGTACTGAAACCTTTGGAATCCATTCTTCCCTGTTCCAAGAGAGAAATCAGTTAACATCACCTGTTAAATTGCTATGGTCACTGCTCCTCTTTCTGGCAAAGCAAAGCCAAGTTTTCACACTAAGGGGGAAAAAAGCAATCAAAACTAAGACAACAAAATCAACTAACTGAAGTAATCCAGGTAGCAAAACCCTGATCAGAAACTATTTTCTGGTCATGTTGAGAGGATACATTCAGATTATGTTCAAGATTCAAATTCTGTAGATGGCACAGTCCCTCAGAAGCACCTCCCACCAGTCCTGCATTCCTAGGGGGCTTAAGCCATATGCTGGCTCTGTATTTCTCTCACAGGTGGGTTGGTGTGAACCTAGAATGTACAGTCTCTAAGAACAGTTCCACATTCTCCTTCTCCTCTCATGCTTCAATGAGCTGAACTGGTCAGGGCTCCTCGTGGTGTCTGTCCTGAAGAGCAGAACTGAGGCCTGGAGGTGCATACGGACAGCACCGTGAGATGAACTCATCATATGTTTACAGCTAACATTGGGAAAACAAAATGGACAGAGAGATCTGATCAAACCTGAGGACAATGGCACAAAAATGTTTTGCAGAGATTTGCAAGGACCAGAAGAGATACTTCTTGCTTAAACCCTTGTAGCTGGGACATGATTTTCTTGCTACAGCAGACTTTGTCAGCTGTTTTATGGTTTTCCATTCCAGGTACTCTGCACACAGGAACAAGTCAGGCTGACTTGGAAGCAAAAGTAAAAAATTCTCTTTATTTTATGGCTTGGGGAAAAAAAAAAAAAAGTATAACACACTGCACAATATAAAGTGGAAATTTGAAGAATTTCTTTTAAATACTTATATTCCTCATCTCCTTAAATACTTCAGCAAGGCCTGAAGTTTGAACTTTTCTCCAGAATGCTCAGCCTTCCACCATCAATACAACTAAAGCTCATGTCTTGGAGACTATTATAATAGATAACATACCTATTTTCTGTCTCAGAAATGCCTGAGATCCTCTTAATAGAACCAAAAAGTGAGTAAAACATTCTACAAAGTTTCTTAATGTTTCTAAGTTGCTACAGGAAAGGTTCTTGCGCAGATTAAATAATTGTCCATATAGAAATACTAGGATGGAGAATAAATCTGTCAATATATAGATCCCTTTCACATCATATGCGAATATTCCTACACATGACAAGCCTTGCACATTTGGAGAAAAGGCCCCAAAACCTGAATAGCTCAACTTTATGACAGCTGAGACAGGTCTCCAAACCCATTTCTATAAAAGCTCCTCTGCCAGCCACTGGTGGGGCAAGAAAAATATCCTGGTACCTTAGTTTCAGAAAAAAATACGTGTTTTCCTACGTGTTTTTTGTCCTTTGTATTGAAGAGATCAAATCACCAAAGGCTGCCATGCCACAGTTTCAGAACTTGTTTGCTGTTTTGCCACAGTTTCCCACTCTTTATGTGCATGGAAGAGAAAGATGACTTTTTCTGGTAAAATACTGAAAGAGGATTTCTCTTTCTGGATTGCCAATCAACAGCAAAAGTGTGCAGTCAGCTTTGTAGCAATCTCTGAAACAGTAAACAGCATTTTTTCATCATGTGGCCATCAACACTTTCCTGTTCACAGATATAAAACAAATATTTTCTATTGATATTAAAAGCCAACATATTAAAGTCCTATTCAGGAATAAAACAGAAAAGTCATGTACAATGCTAGCAAATAAAAGGTATTTACATTGTAATTTCACATTCTGTCATCTCCTGTAACAAGAAAATGATAACAAACTTGGACTAAGATCTGTCAGAGAAGAATGCCAATTTTTGTCTCTAAACATTTGCACTTTGATTCTTGCCTACCTGTTCGTTTCAGACGTGTTGCTTAGGCTTTCAACACTTTATGTGTTTACTCCATTACCTATCTGTTCAACCAAGATTACATACATCAGCTGGGGTACGATAAATGGAGTGTGAAGACAGGCTACATTACTATGAAAATCCTCTCCTATAGGTAGTGAGCAAAGGAGAAAATCTCAGAGAGATGACAAACTTAATTTACTCTGCATGTCCCATTCTATTCAACAGGATGATTCGCTGTGTATCCCTGATCCATGAGCTACAGTATGGGTGAATTCAGAAAGAAAACATACACATCCAAGCAGGTGCACTGTCTGGTTTTAACAAGTTCGCTTTGTTTTTCACAGGTCACATGCTTCTTTTTCACCAAGAAGCCAGCTATAGTTCTCCATTTATTTATTTAAGGTAACACAAGAAATGGGTGTATCAAACTAAAAAAAGATGGAAACAAAATCACAAAGGGCATGGTATTTTTTGCCCTACATTCCTAAGGATGCAATTGAACTATTCTCTCCCATTCAAAAAGCATTTGAAATCACTGGACAAAATCCAATGCCTTAGTCATGCTCAGAGGCAGTGGCCCAACATCCTGTGTGTACTGGCCAGTCAGCTTCTGGCTACTGAATTCGAATGTGGCTAAAATTGATGCTACCACAAGAACCATCAAACAGAGGGAGAGGGATAGGTGGGAGAGAGGGGGGGAGAGGAGTAAAGAGATTTTTGTCCACAGCTGCTCATTCAAAAGACACACTCATAGAAAAAAGTAAGACTGTTAGGCCTGTTTCTCATGGAACGAGTATTTTCTACTGAGGAAGGATAAAAGGATGGTTTGGTTGTAGATATGCAACTGCAATGCAGCTGTATGCATATTGCTACTAGGATTTTGAGGACACAGAGAAAGAAGTATATCATGAGGCAAAATAAAAATATATGCCCAGCAGCTGCTCTATAAGCAACTGCTGGTTTAGATGAACAGTGAATTTGGTTAGGAAAACCCCATCACCCAGGCTTATTGCTATTATGTGAATCCAGGTGTTTCAGCGTGATCCTCCATGAATACAGAGGAAGAGGTGTACTGCCTTGGATGAAGAACCCATTCAGTCCAACATCCTGTTTCCACCACAGGCCAGAAGCAAACGTCAAAGGAAGAGGAAAAGCAAGGCAAATATATGATATCTTCTCTGCAACACTCCCACAGCTTCCAACTGCTTTCAGCTCTGGGAATTTCCTGAGTGTGAGGGGGTGTTCATTCATTAACTCTCAACACAGTCCTCTTCCAAATACTTGGCCCATCTTCCCTGCACCCCAGAGAAACACCCCATACTCAGCATGCCATTCAGAAAGGCACTGAACGAAGCACCATCTCCTCTTGTTTAGACTTGGGCTCCCGCTACTGCAAATCTGATGGTTTGTACTCAAAAAGTCAGCTGGCATCCACTCTCTGCAAGTTACTGAGAATGTGAGGAGCCTCAGGCATCCTCCCTCTTTGGTGAGAACTCCAAGCCTCAATTGTCCCTTTCAAGGGACACAAAGTCAGACAGCCGAGCATCCTTGTTATTCTTTTCTAGTTCCAGCATTTTCTTTCTAAGAAGCAGGAAACACAACAGGGAACAGTGCTCATGGTGCGAACTCACCACAGATTTCTGGAGTGCCATAAATGTGTTCCCTGTTTTGTTCTCTGTCCCTTTCCTTGAAATGTGTCTTGCTTTTTCCAAACACCAAGATGGTATTCATGCAGGCCATACATACTTAAAGTCTCACTCCTGAGTGGCAGCAACCAATTCAGATATTCCTACCTTTTCTGTAAAGTTATGACTAGGTTTCTGCACATGTATCACCTTGCTTTTATTTACTCTGTATTTAATATACTTTTTTACTGCCTAATCACCCACAATTCTTTACAGATGACCCTCACCCCTGGTAACTTAAAAAGGCTTTGCATAGTCAGCAAACATTCTTGTCTTGCCACTCACCATTTCCTCCATGGGAGTGATGAATTGTGAAGCACTGCTCAGCTGCCTCCTTGCGCTTAACTCCTCATTGATGATGGTCTCTGTGGCTGTGAAATAATGCACATCTGTGCTTGACAATTAATGACAGCCTACCTTCTAATACATGGCTACCAGCAGCCAAGTAATACTCGATATTACTTGGCATACAGAACCTGAAAAAGTGTTTAAAACACAGATACCATTATAATTATTAACTCATGTTCACGCATTAAGCCACACGTGTTTAATGTTAAGCACAAATATTATTGCATGATCAGAGCAATGCGTGAGATAGTTTGTAACTCCTTGCTAATACACAGCTATTAGTTTTATTACCTTCCCTTGGCCATGAAAATTAGGTGCATGGTATTTGGTTCATTCTGGTCAGAAGCAGAGCTGGGGAGAATATTCTGCTTTGATTGCCCAGTCAGACTGCTCCTGAGAAAAAGAAAAAACCAAAAACCTCTAGTATATGTTCCTAAAACAGTTTTACTTAATAAAACACTAACTGTATTGCATAGATAGTTGCGGCCCACAGCCAATTTTATTTGAATGCCTTGCCTCTGAATTTGCTTTTGTTTATGTATTCTGATTTTCTTTTAATCCTAATTCCAGTTTGATTGCATAACAATAATGTCCTTTTGCCCTTAAAACCCTTAAACAGGATCTCAAACTTGGCTTCACTTTAAGGCAGTTTTGGTTTATGAATGATACAGAACTATTTGTTACCTTACAAGCACAACTCAGAAGTTCACTCCTCCCTAAATGTCTGCTTCTACAAAACAAGGAAGAAGAGACTGACACCAGAATAGCATAAGGAATCCAAACATACGTGTGTTTGCTTTTCCAGCAAACATTTCCATTTCCAAGACATCTAGTAAACACTTTTCTTCTTTTTTTTTTTTTTTTAATTTCACTTATTTCTACTGTGTTTATTAATCTGTTTGGAACTCCACTATCAGTAAGTAAATCCAAACGTATGCTCATACTGTATAATTGCATAAGCTGCTTCCTGTAGGCTGGGGTTACGATTTGCATTTTCATCTATTAAATACCTTGTGTTCTAGATCCTTCTCTCTGACTGTGAAACGTATTTGGACATCTCCACTGTGGCACTTTTCCAACTTTATACAAACACTGGAAAGCAATCTCGCTGAAAGCAGACGGTTTAGTATGACTTGGTTATTAATTTTTAAGGAAGAGGTTCTGTGA
>VWZT01008919.1:327-12499 GCA_013397055.1 Pachycephala philippinensis
CCCCCTGCGGGCCTCCCGGCCCGCGGCTCCGCACCTGCGGGCCCCGGTCCCCTCCCGCTGCCCCCTCCCTGCGCCCGCGTAGGGTCACTGCCGCTGCGGGGGCTGCCGTGCGTGGGGGGTGGCACCGGGGGTCCGTGTGCCGCCCTCGGGCCTCGCCGTGACACTGTGTTCCCGCAGGGAGCGGCAGGAGCAGCTGATGGGATACCGCAAGCGGGGGCCCAAGCCAAAGCCGCTGGTCGTGCAGGTAAAGCGCGGGCGCCCAGCCCCACACCCCCGCGCTCTCTGCCGCGGGCCGTCCCGGGGGAGCTGCTTGCAACGGGTTTCATCATGCTGAGGAGCTTGCGCGCAGCCCGGGTGCCTCGCAACGCCCCGGGGACCCCCAGCGCTGAGCTCAGCGGGTGCCCCAGCCCCCCTTCCCTCCCCCTGGGCCGCGGAGCAGACCCGCTGTGCCCGTGCCCAGGTGGCATTAGCAGGCTGCTCGCGGGCTCGGCAGTGGCGGTCCTGCTCGGCCCCCGTTCCCAGACAGCTGATTGAAGGGGGCTTTTCTTCTTTTCATTGCTTCATTAATCTGGAGCAATGCCCAGCCTCTAAGTTGGAGTGGGCTGGGGCCGCCTGCTAGAGGACGTGGTGCCCCAGGATGCAGCGTCCCGTAAGGAGAGCTGCTGGAGGGGCGGGGGTGCTGCTGGAGCCTTCAGCACCTGCCGGAGCTCTGGCACCTGGTTTTCCAGCCCTGTCTGACCACAGCTTTTGGTTTTGCTTTGCAGCTTCCCTCCTTTGCCCGCCGCTCAAACATCCTCACGGGGCTGCAGGACCCGGCCGTGGACACCAGGCCCAAGCTGGACCTTGGCTCCTCCGGCAAGAGCCAGCAGCACCAGTATGAACTCAACAGCAAGAAGCACCACCAGTACCAGCCCAATGGCAAGGAGAGCAGCATGAAGCACCAGTCCCACAGCAAAGGGAAGTATTACTACCAGCTGAACAGCAAGAAGCACCACCACTACCAGCCAGACCCCAAGATGTACGAGCCCCATTACCAGCCCAGCAGCAAAGAGCCGCAGGGCCAGGCCTGTTTGGACAATAACAAGACCCCCCTGGTCGCCCACCCAGACAAGTGGGCTCATGGCCCAGCCAAAAACTTGCTGGGCCCAGTCAAGAACCTCACAGCGGAGAGCAAAAATGGATCCGAGAAGAACCTGTCCAGTGGTACCGGGCCGCCCCCCCGGGACAGGGTGACCAGCAATGGCCTTGGGGGAAAGATGAAGATCGTCAAGAACAAAAACAAGAATGGGCGAATTGTGATTGTCATGAGCAAGTACATGGAGAATGGCATGCAGGCGGTGAAGATCAAGTCTGGGGAGCCTCCCCGGAAGCGGGCTGCGGAGGAGAGGACTCCTAAGAAGGGTGGGGAGGAGAAGGTAGAGACTTGGAGGAAGCCAGGGGAGGAGAGGGTGGTGGTCAGCAACACCCTGAGTAAAGCAGAGGGTGAGAGCCGGCAGCCCCCTGCAGAGCTGGAGGAAGGTCCCCAAAAGACTCCCTTGGCCAAGGAACTGCCCCTTCCTCCAGCGGAGCAGCCCTTGCAGCTCACTACGAAGCCGGACCTTGTGCCCTGGTCCCTGAGTCCCGTCTGCGAGCACAACCCTTCCTCCATGGGACTAAACCTGTCCAGCGCCGGCTCGCGGAAGCGCTGCCTGTCGGAGCCGCACGTGGAGCGGGAGCCGGGCAAGAAGCGCCTGACCTCCCGCAGCATCAGTGCCCCCACCTGCCTCAGCCCCCCGGCCCCCGAGCGGCCGGAGCCGCCCGCCCAGCCGGAGGTCATCCTGCTGGACTCGGACCTGGACGAGCCCATAGACTTGCGCTGCGTGAAGCCACGGGCGGAGGGTGAGCTGGCCCTGGCGCAGGTCAAGCCGGAGCTGCCGCCACCACCACCGGCTGAGAAACCGGCCCCGGAGCCTCCGCAGCCCCAGGAGGCCGCAGAGGAGGAGGAAGAGGAGGAGGCCGAGTCTCTGCAGGAATTCAAGCCCTTCTTTGGGAATATAATTATCACAGATGTGACTGCAAACTGCCTGACTGTGACCTTCAAGGAGTACGTGACGGTGTGAGGTGGGATGGCAGCTGCTCCCCGTGGGAGCTGCCTGCCCATCCCGGGGCTGCCAGCCCCACGGCCTCCCTCCAAGGTACTGGTGCCCCTTCCCCGGAGCCCACGTGCCCCTGCCCACACCGCGGTGGCCGAGCCTGCCGTCTCCACCAAGGGGACGCCGGGACAGGGCCAGGCACGGTGGCCATCCCTGCCACGTGGGGTGACCTCGCTGCTGCTCCCACCCCGCAGCTGGGGGCTGCTCCAGGACCTGCAGGCAATGGGACACACAAGGATGGGACCCGCCAGTTACTCAGAGTTATAGTATTATATTTTAACAGTGCTAACTTGTCAAGTGATTCTTGCTCCCGTTTGTACGTGGTGTTATTGAAATGTATTGTTTGAGCTGAAAGCTGGTCGCTCCCTGGCCACGCTAATATATTTATTTGTAGGTATTTATATAATGAAATATAAAGCCTAGATTTATGGAGTCCCTAGATCACCTTATAAACTATATCAAATGACTATTTTCTGTTCTCCCTTTTTAACCATTGAGCATTTGTTAGTCTTGGTCCCTTGCCCTCCCCACGACCCGCAGGACCATCCCGTATATATTTTTTGATACTGTACACATGTGGTGTTTCTATGTGCAAAAAAAATCGTTATCTAAAGCTAAACAAGCTATTATAGAAATTGCTGCTATTAGAAATGTCTAAACTATAAGCTTCCAATTATTAATTGCTTGAATGTAAATATTAAATGGAGATGTTGAAAGTGCATTTGATGTTCTGCAGCTAGTGTAGATCGGAGTGCAAAGCCCAGCTGCTGCGAGCTGCCAGCGGCGCATCCTGGTCTGAGGGCTGTGTCACAGGGGAAGAAATGTATCATGCAATCATGGCAAAGGACTATAAACCTTTACAAAAACTACTGGGATTTGGAGTGCATTTGTTACAGCATTGCAGATGGCAGGTCCCTGTGTGGGCAGGCTGCAGCTTGGCTGCCCCAGAGCCGGTACCTGCAGGTTAAAAATTGGCTCTGAGATGCAGCATTTTGAATATAGTTTAGTTTTCACCCCAAGAGTGTTGTGCCCACAGTGCTGAGGGCACCCAGTGTTGTGGGTGGGCAGCGAGGCCACAGGAGCTGGTGGTGTGGTGCTTCCCTCCCGCAGTGCCTAGGCAGGGCTGGCCTCCTCCAAAGTGGGCTGTGGGAGGTCTGTGATGGGAATCTGAGAAAGCTGTGGAAGCACAGGCTGGGAAGGTGGCACAGTGGTGGGTGACGGTTGCCATCGCAGCAGTGTCATCCCAGGGCTGGGGTGGGTCACAGTTAGATAAGAAGTTGAATGTCTCCAGAAAGGAAGATGGTCCAAATTCCACCAAGAAAGCTGCAGAGACCTCTGAACAAGATTAATAATTGCTGGAGTCTACTGGAAATAACATTGCAGGGCTAATTCTTTACAAGAGGGCTTACAGTGTGGTGGCCGAGATACGGTGCTCAGTCTCTGTCCCCCGCAGCAACCCCCTGTTACCTCCCCAAACAGCTGAGTGCCTGGGCAGTGCCACCCTCTGAACCTGGTGCTGGCAAAACTGGCTCTGCTGCCAGCAAAACTGGCTCTGCTGCCAGCCTGTCTCCTCTTGGGCTTTTGGTCAAAGTCGATGTCTCCTACAGCAAAGATCTTGGTTGAAATATTGTTGATGGCACATTGATGTGTGTGGACCAGAGCCGTGAGCTTGTGAGAAGCAAATTTAATTGGTTTGGGTAAGGTGGAGCCTGCAGTGATCCCTGAGCTACCTGAGAGGTGGGGTGAGGGGCTGCCCTGTGTCCTGCTGTCACACAGTGTCTCTGTGCCCCGGCATGTGGCAGTGCTGTTCCCACAGCACAAATAACCCCCATCTTGTGCTGCCCACTTCTGGGCCACCCGGGCTTCCCAGGTGTCCTTTCATGCACATAAATTCCAAACTCACCTTGGTAATTGTTCCTTTGTAAATCCTGAGGGTCATGTGGTGTCTGTGGAAGGTGGGACAGCATCCAGCCAGCTGTGGGTTGCAGTGGGAACACCTCCGTGTGCCATCCAACCCACGTCTTGCCTGCAGCAGTCATGCCAGAGCGAGAGCACTTTTCCAATGCAGATCGGATTAAATTGGAGGAAAAGTAACCACTGGGTGTGTGGATGTCATTTTCTCAGCTGGAACAGCCAAAGAGGCTTGTATCCAAGTGGGACAGCCGCCTGTGGACACCATTGTTGCAGATGTAGGTTTTGCTCTGGTGTAGCTCAGGTTGCTGCTTGGAGTGCTCGTGTGGTGGGAATGGCTGCTGGCAGCTGGCACTGGGGAGGTGGCTCCATCCCAGCTCTTTGGTTAAAGTGGTTGGCGTGGGCAGGGTCAGTGCTGACAGCTCAGTTCTGCCTGGTTTTGGTTGATGCTCTGAAGCCAATGGACACTTGGGCGATGTTCAGTGCTGGGGTGTTCACCTGCCTGCGCAGAGGCCCCAGTGCTGGTGCTTTGTGCATCCAGGGCAAGTGGAAATGGTGAACTCTGATTAAAATCAACATTTGCCTGATAGCTGTGCTGAATGTTAAGAGGGTTTTAATCAACGCTGCGTGTCACCAGAGCTCTGTGGGTGATGTGCTGAGGGTGCTGTTGGGGCAGGTGCTGGTGAACCCCATTCTGGCTGGGGGGTGCCCAGGGATGGGTTGGTGGGAAGTGTTTCCCTGCCATCTCAGACTTCGCTATCAGAACATACGATCAGAAATTATGCATTTCCCTTGATTAATTAAGCTAATGGTTATCTGAAAACAAAAATGGCATGGAAGAGGAGACGCATGCTCAGAATGCAAAATGTGATTTATGAAAGGGGAAGTGCGGCTCAACAGACAGCTACGGGAGCCAGTGCAGGAGCGGGGCCGGGCCACGGCTCCAGGGCAGGGCGGCTGCCAGGGCACAACTTGCTCTTTAGCCAGACAAAGGTAGATGAAATCAACGGGGTTTCTCACAAATAGCAGGTTGTGTCTTTGAACGTGGGCTTGCAGGCTCCGGGCCAGAGCCTGGGCATCGCTGCCACCGCAAGCCGGCTCGGCAGCTCCCTTCCCTGGGCTGTAGGTGTGCAAGGCTCTGGGCAATTAATAACTGCTGCAGGTTTGCAGTTAGCTCAGCTCATTAGCATTTCTGAAAATGGAGGGTGTTGTGTTGCCAGTTTTTAAGGAAACACTGCCCCTCTGAGCATGTGTTCCTGAGTTCCCTCCCTGCACCCACCACCCCCAGGGCTGCAGAAGCCCCTGAAGCACCGTCTGTGCCGGCAGCAGCCGTGGTTGGTTTGAGGCACCATTTCCTGGAAACCACACAGCCAGATATTTCTTACTTTAATAGTTTGATCATGTTTATCACAACTCCAGCAGTTTCCTGTGCTGTGAAAGGTGTGATAAGTAGTTACTGGTTTAAAAGCTGCGCCCTTCCCTTGCTGGGCCAGTTGGCTGGGAGAGATGAAGTGTTTGGATATGAATTACTTATTCCTGCCACTCTCTTTCCCTAGCAAATGCATCAAACCTAAATGCCTGTTACTGAGCAAATTAATGTAGAGTCCACGGTGACTTCCAATGGTTATCAGAGTGATCCAGGGCGAGATGGAGCGTCACCATGCTCCATTAGGAAGACTGGTGCGTGCTACTTTTAATGTATTTCCCAGGAATGTGTTAACCTCTGCTTGGTTTGGATTTATTCCAGACAAACATTTGCTGATGTAAAAGGAGAATTTGTGTTCGTCTTTGAGCCCTTCTGAAAGGGCCTGATGGATCTGCGGCCTTGCACAGAGGAGGGGCTGCAGCTCTGTGCTGATCCTTTCAGGTTCTCCCCTCCCCATGGTGGTACCAGTGTCTGCACCAGCACTGGGCTGGGATCCAGCTCTGTTGCCAGCAGCTGCCATGACTCTGTGGTTTCAGGAGGTGTCAGTGCGATCCCTGCTCAACGGAAAGTGATGGAAACACCATCCCCAGGCAACAACCATGGCACAGTGGCAATGTGGGCCCCAGGGCTGGGTGGAAGGGCTTCATCCGTGGCGTGAGGATGCTGTAATGAAGAAGGATGTTCAATAAACACAAAACATAGAGCTGATGTGTTTTAACCAGTGTAAGAAACAGCCTTGTGGGAACTGGGAGGTCCAGTCTGGGAATGCGTCCAGACTTCAGGTCCAGACTGGGAATGGGAGAGGAGCTTCTCCTCAAGAAGGGCAGAAGGTGGAGGTGCATGTGTGCAGTGGGAAGTGGAAGATTTCCCTGGTAGTTGGGGCACTCACTGCTTTTGCTCATGCATGGGTGGGGGCAGCTCCTCCAGGCATCCATTGTGTGCATTTTGTGGGACTTTTCCTTTATTTTCCCATTCTTCTCTCGTTTTGCTATACAGTGTCAGGAGGTGACTGTGTGACTTTGCTGAATGTGATGATCTCAGCATCTGTCCCCCATTGGAGAAATCAGCTACAAGGTAAAGCATTCATGGCCATGTTTTGGGAGGGAAGCCCCTGCTTGGGTTATGTTTTTTTATGCCTGTCCCCTTGAGCACAGCCGTACATGTGTCAGCTGCTATAAACCATTTTACCTAAAACTGGATCCGGTGGGGCTGATCCAGCAGCCACTGAGGGAGTTTACTGGGTTTTGGTGGGGTTGGTGTCCGTCTGTGTGGGAGAGCAGCTCTGGGAGGGCAAGACCAAGGTGCAGCCCTCTCACCAAACTGGGACAGCTGGCAAGGGGATGGCAAGGGCACGGAGAGGGGGCTTGCCCACTTCAGCCCCAGCCCTGAACTCCCTCATCTCCCCATCCCATGGGGCTGCCTCTGGTTTGAGCAGTCACAAAAGCCTGTTAGTAGGAAATTCTCAGTCTCTCCACAGATAAGATCATTCATATTCCGCCCAGATTCATGTGAGATCTGTCGGAGACGGCCACAAGGACACAACTCTGTTTACGTTTGCACCAGAAGAGGACGGCAGCTGCACAGAGCCAGCACAGCCCAGACCATCCCCAGGTGTTTCCAGAGCCTTGTGGAGTGGCTCTTGATGGCCCCCTGTGCCTGGGAAAGCTCCCGCCTGCGCCCTGAGCTGGGGAGAATCCCATTACAGGCAAACTGAAGCATCTCACACATCCAGGAGGCGGCTGGGCCAGCAGTGTCTGACCTAGGCATGGTCTGTGACATGGCTCAGCCTCAGGCAGCAGCAAAGGAGAGCTGTGGTGTGAGCACAAGGTTGGATGGAGATGGGGGCTGAGCTCCTGGGGCCCCCTCACTGCACTCCCGAGTAGGGACCCCCTTGGTTGCTGCAGGGAGTGACAGGAGAGGGGGACAAGTGGGGGGGACATGAGACAAGGGCTGAGGTGGCTGTGGTCAGGTGTGTACAGCCTGCTAGGGAAGGAAAAGAGGATGGTGGTGTAAAGGAGTTTGGAAAGGGAAGAGGGACCTGGTGATGCAGGTTGGAGCCAACCCTGGATCTGTGCCACCGTGCGGAGTCTCGTGGGGACTGAGAGGGTGTTACTGCATGACAGATCTTTGGGTGCAAATGGGAGAGAAATGAGGCTCCCTGTAATGACGAAAGTTTGAGCCAGGCCCTGGCAGGGCTGAGGGTGGCCGGGGTCTCCTCCCCCCGGGTTGGGAGCCGCTGGTGCCTCCCATTGCAGGGCGAGATCCCAGGCTCACCCGAGAGCCATTTGCCAGCACCTCCTGAGGTCGTTTCTCAGAGGAGCCGTCAGTTCAGCTGACACCTTGATGTAGTTTAAAGCAAACTGCAAACATGAAGATTTATTTTTATCGAAGGAGCAGGCATATAAAACATGCTGTGTGACACAGCAGGAAGCACCCTGGATCCCGGGAGCGGGGACTTGGGCACGCTGGGCTGTGTTGTCCCTGGGCGACCCTGCTGGCAGCAGGCCCTGGGCTTCCAGGGTGGGGTGAGAAGGAAATTTGATCACTGACTGCCAAACCCTCCAGGGTCCCCAAACCCTCCAAGAGCCCTGTCAAACACAGCACCCTTTCACAAGGAACAGCGCTGGCACCAGGTGGGGGCACAGGTACCAACCCAGCTAAGTCAGGGAGGCTGAGCCTTGATAGTGCTACAGGCTCTGTCCCAGGAAGCTCCTGAGAAGTGGGGCATGGCCACACTCCCGTTTTTCAGGGGGTTTATGCATTGCCATGGCCTGAATGTGGGCACAGCTTCCACAGCATAGAAGTGCTTCAGTCAGAAGGTCTCAGTTGGAGGTGAGGAAGGGGATAACCGAAACCTTTCAGAGGTGTTGCTGTTGTGCTGTAGCAGCTGGGGCGAAGACCTGGATATTATTAGAAAATGCATTAACAGCAGCCTGGATGGAGGGTCTGAGCTGATGGAAGATTTAACAAACATGTATTTAATTTGGATGTAAAGACTGTGCTGAGCAAAGAATTCTGGTTGGGATTTTTTTTGGTTCTGGTTTGGGAATTGGGAAGCCCCTGGGTGCTTCATCTTTGTCCACAGTAGGGATGAGTCTGGGATATACAGGACAAGGGATGGTGGTGTTTGGTAATGGCTGTGAAATGAGCCACAGAGGGAACAACCTGCCCCAGGGAAGGGCCCAGGGATGCCGCGTTTGCCCCCTTCCCTGACGCCCAGCAGGGGAAGGTGTCACTTCGTTTATGGAGCACAATAATAGGAATATCAGGATGACTCAAATGTCACACGTTATCCCTTGGCTTCAGCAGCCTGCGGGCAGCTCCCACAGCTGTGAACACCAAATTAGGACTCAGCATTTCCCACCCGCCCGGTGCCGCCGGTGGCGGGGGGAAGAGAGCTCAGCCTGGAGGCAGCCGGTGGGACCGGGCTGCTCCCGGGGATGTTCCGCGGAACCGTGTCACGCCGCGTGGGCATCGTCACGCCAGACCCGAGGCGGGACCTGGCCGCGGCCGCTGGAGAGAGCGAGGAAGCGGCGGGGGGCGGCGAGCGGGGCTGCGGCAGCGGCGAGGGCGAGTGCGGGCTAAAATGGCCACGCCGGGCTGCGGGCGTGGGCTATGCCATGCGGGAAGGGCTCATCCCCCGGGCGGCACGCTGGGAAAGGGGCGGCAAACCGCACCGGGGAACCCAGGGAGCGGCAGAGGGGCGGGCAGCCCTCGGCCCGGGCGCTGGGGAGAGTGGTCCCGACCCCCTGAAAATGCCCTTTGTGATAGACTGGGCATCATGTTTCAGAAGATGAGGGTTAGGGGGGTTCCCCTTCTGAATTTCTGGGTCCCTGACCTGGTGCCGCCCCATCTCCTGCACCCTGGAGGCGGATGCCCCTTCCCACTGCCGGTGCCTCTGAGGGGAACGGGCTCCCCAGGTTCGGGAAGCTGCACGGGAAGAAATACTTTATATTTTGTCTGAAAGAAAAAAACAATGGAGCGTCAGATTCTTTTTAATATCAAATACAAGATATGGGGAGAGGAGGTTTGTTCGGTATTGAGGAGCCACCGAAGCATGTCAAAACACAAAATAAATGGTAATATTCACGTATGCTTGGAAACGTTAATTTTCACATGTTGGTATTTCCACACGGCTGAAAAATGAAGGCTGAACCGTTGTCCCCGCTGTACACATCCATTTGCCGTGCAGCGCAAGCCAAGCTGTCATTTTAGCATCAGGAATGTGCACTGGATCCAGCCATGGCACTGTCCTTCCTCCGCCTATGTTCTTTTGGCACATGAAGTCACCAGCAACAGATAAACCAGGGGGATCCATGGTGGGTTGTGCAGAGAAGAGGCTGCGGTGGTCGGACACCAGCGGTGCCTCCCCTGTCCCCGGCGGCTGCTGGAATGATGCCTTATCTCGAGTTTAAGGGCTCAACCTGACCCTGAGCCATTTTTAACCCGAGGTGGGAAGAACCCTCCCTGGGTGTCTCTCTCTGCTTTGAAAAATCTTTCACTGGCTCCACGGTAGCCGATTTCCTGATGTTTTTCCTTTTTGTAGCTCTGCCACCTGAAGCAGACCCACTTTCTCAGGGTTTGATGCTCTGCTGCTTGAAGATGCTTTAATTCTCCGGACTTAAGAAATAACTCCTACAGCAGAGTCCCATCAAGAAGGCGTCTAATCTAATGTATTCCATTTCCATATTTTGTCCTGCAAGCAGCAATTTGTGGTTCAGCAGCAGCGGCTGAGCAGGGACGAGCATTATCGCAGGAATTCCTTCCATCTCATGCCTGAGATGGAAGGAATCACACAATAAGTCACAAATAAGTCTCGGCCGTGGCATTGTCTCTCTGCTCTCGGGCTGTCAAATTTAACTTTGCTTTCTTTCCTCCTGCCTTTGCCCCGTGCCCCCCCTCCCCGCGCACGGTCCCCGTGACTGAGAATGGCTGCTGGTGCCACGTCCCAAGTGCTGGGAGACCAGGACGCAGAATTATTGGGGTTGCACAGGGGCCGTGAACAGCAGCACCCCCGTGTCGTGGGCTACGAGCGGCCAGCCGGGGGCTCAGCACAGCCCGCTGCGAGCTGGAATTCCACGGGGCGAAGAACCTGCGTGGGGGCACGTGGGACCGCGTCCTGCGAGGGGCTCAGTCACAGAAGGGGCTGCTATGAGCGGGGAGTTGTTGCAGGGAACCAGCCCGGCAGCCACCTTGTGGGGGGCTGAGTGGCTTAGCCATCCCTGGGGGGATTCCGGGACCTTCCCCCGCCGGGGCAGGGTGAGCTCCCACAGGGCTCCCAAAGTGTCCCCGTTTCCCTGCTCCCGGAGAGGAACCGTGGCAGGAGGAGCCGAGGAGCCAAGGCTGAACCTGCCCGGGGGACGGGGGCCCCCCGCCAGCACCCGGTTTGTGGTCAGGGATCGCTCTGTCCCCTACACATTCAACACTCCCCGAGGAGTTGAACAACAAACCTCCGCGGCAAGGACCGCCGCGTACAGCCGCTCTCTCGGTGCCACCGGGAGCTGTGTCACTTGGCGGGCGGGGGACAGGGACAGGCACAGGGACAGGGACGGCACCGCCACCGGTGAGGGTTCCCCGTGTGTGCAGGGGACCGAAGGCAGAGTGGGGCGGCGGTACTGCTCGGTGTGTGGCACTGGTGAGCCCGCTTTCGCGTGTAACAGCCTCCGGTAGCTGAGAAGAGACATTGAAATATTGGAGAGGAGTCGGGGAGAGACGGAGGGATAGCATGGGGCGCGGGGAGCCCCAGAATGAGCCGCGGGGGTGCCCGGCCTCCTGAAGGGAAGGTTAAGGACATCTTGATCAGCCCGTAAAGCTCTCCCAGGGAAGAAATTCAGGGGCTCGGCCGAGCTTTCATCCAGTAAATGCAGACACGGCAAGATCCAGCGGCTGAGTCCGCACCAGCAGGAGCTGGAGCTGGAATGCGGTGCCATTTTCACCGCGTCAGAAAAAAAACCACTCAGGTGGGAGGGCAGAACCCGGTTTGCCTGGCATGGCTGGGAGAGAATTCCTGGATCCAGCCCCAGGTTGCTGCGGCAAAAGTCAAACAGAGAGGGGTGTGATCCAGAGCCTGTGAGACAGGGGCGAGCGGTGGGGGGCTTCAGTGGCCCCGCAGTCTTAAGCCCCGATATTTTATGCACCTCATGGTCCGCTGTGCCCTGCTGGGTTTGTGCCTTTATCAGTGGCTTTTATGAGCTGAATCCCTTCTCTCCAGGGCTCTGCCCGCGCACCACCACACACGGACACCTCGGGGGCGGGCAGGCGGCTGCGGCGTGGGGCTTCCCCTTCCCCGAGTGTCGGATGGCAGCCGCGGAGAAGCGAAGCCGAGGTGGGACCCCCACCGCGCCTGAAGCCCCGCAGCGCTGTTTGTTGCTGGACTGCGCAGAGGGGTCAGTGGGGACAGGGAAAAGGAGATGGGGAAACAGAGATGGTGGGGGGGCCCGGAGGCTAGGTAGGGAGGAAGGAGATTCTCCCGGGAGAAGCTGGAACGGAGCAGGGCAGAGACCAGGGATCCGCCCCGAGTCGGTGCAGCACCGGGGGCTTCGCAAATCCCGGCGTCGAGGGGAGCCGCAGCGAGAAGCCGGGGTGCTGGAGGGGGCCATAAGGGTGGCTGCTGGCGGCGCCCGCCGGCGTCCAGCGCCGGAGGCAGGATAAGCCCCATTTCGCGCCCGCCAAACACAAGGCGAGCGGGCGATCCCGGGACACC
>VWZT01008922.1:1113-14593 GCA_013397055.1 Pachycephala philippinensis
GTTATGCTTTATTTAATGTTAATAAAGTTAATTGAGTTCTCCCTGAGCTGGCTGTGTATCCCTGCTTAAAAATAGATGTTTATAAAAGAACTAAAATTATTTTCTGTCTTGTTGATTGGATCATTGCAATTTTGTTAGACTCATTGTGTACAGAGAGGTAAGTCTGATGTTTGCTGGATGCTCTTTTAAATGCATCAGCCATGAGCATACCTGACAACATTTATTACCACGATAGTTTCAGAGAGCTATGAGTGACAGTTGAGTTACTGAGCTGATTTCCTCTATTGCCATCCCTTAGCCCAGCCTTAGCACTGAATGAGAATAGTATTAATATTTCATAAGAGAAGCCTCTGATAATATTTTGAATATAGATTGTGTAGCAGAGAAATAAGAGAAGCAGTCAGGGTCAGATCCTACACAACATCATAAATTTGCCCTAGTGGGCTGTGGAGGTGCACTGTATTTTGAGTACTTCCTTTGAGTACTTCCCACTGGATATCTGCAGTTTTCTTATACTATAGACTATAGATAAAATTTAAAAACCCCCATAGAGCAAAATGTTCACCCTTTTAGGCCAGAAGCCTGTGAAGTTGTGCTGGGTTTGACTGGGGTAGGGTTAACTTTCTTCACAGTGGCTGGTGTAGGGCTGTGTTTTGGATTTTTGCTGAACATAGGGCTGATAATATAGAAATGGTTTAGTTATTGCTGAGCAGGGCTTACACAGAGCCAAAAGGGATTTTCCATGCTGTATGGCATCATACTGAGTATGTAAAGTGGAGGAAAGAAGGAGGAAGGGGTGGATGTTTGGAGTGATGACTTTTGTCTAGCCAAAGAACTATTACATGTGATGGAGATAGCTGAACACCTGCCTTCCCGTGGGAAACAGTGAATTAATTCCTTGTTTTGCTTTGCTTGCATATGCAGCTTTTGCTTTCCCTATTAAACTGTCTTTATCTCAATCCACAAGTTCCAGCTTTTACCTTTTCTCTTCTCTCCCTGATCTTGCTGGTGGGGCAGTGAGCTGCCTGGGGCTTAGCTGCTGGCTGAGGTGAAACCACGACAGAAGTCAAGCCGGTTGCTGCTGTTCCAAGGTGCAAAATTGCTGTTTGGGGTAAAAGACAGGTGTGACTGTGCCTCACCTCTGTGATTCTCTTTGAAGCAGCCCACTAAGGCTCCAGGTCTCTGTCCCAGCCCTTCTTCTTTTCTCTTGCTCTTCAGTTTCTGTGACAAAAGTAGCCCAGCATAGCCTGGCCTCTGTGACCTTTCACCACAGGATGAGAAGAAATCTAGCTCCAAACTGGCTGCTTACAGGAGGAACAGCTTTGGAGACACTGCAGAAATGCAGCAGGCCCAGTTGCCTGTCTACACCCATGATGATCCCCATGCACCGTGGACAGCTCTCCCACTTTCTTGGCTCCATCGCATTCCTTTTGTAACAGATGAATTTTTGATGATCTTTGTATCAGCAACATAATATCAAAAGATAGTATGAGTGATAGGCAGCTGCTTCAAAATATTGGTTTTTTGACTAGGCAGTTGTGAAATTTTCCTTGGTTGTGGACAGAGCAGAAGAGATACCAAAGGTTTTTAGCACTCAGGACATCAGTTGTGCCTCATAGGGACTAGCACTGTGCTTTAGCTAAGGCGGCAGAAAGTGAACAAAACCTGCTCTACTTGTTGCCTGAACCCAACCTTAACAGAAACAGCTCTATCCTATCAGGGCACCATTGATATAGGGCTATGCCAATTAAACTTTAGCAAGAAAAACATAATTGTTGTAAATACTAATCCATTTTATTCAGTGGCAAGAACGTCTGGTGCTTTGTAACTAATAATAATTTAAATCTCATGGTGCAGGCTAAACAGGTAACCAACTTCCAAGCAGACCTGAGCAGTGAATGAGGCACCTAATTTCCCACTTTTAATTTAGAGTTTGGGTAAGTAGAAGAGAGGCAGAAAATGTAATATATTTTCCCTGCAGTTTTTATTCTTTGTTATTAAAATATACCTGGCTGTAGCAAATGTTTCCACAACTGCCAAGTAGGCAAAATTAGAATTTTCAGAACTGTTTAGATGGAGAAAACATGCTGAAAGGCACCTGGGAAAATTTCACTGAGAACCAGGTATGTGCTGAACTCTTTCCGGAAATGAAAAGGAGCAAGGCTTTTATTTCTATTTGTGCAAAAGAAAATCTCTCATAATGATGTATTCAGTCCTCAGGTTGCATTCACACAGATCCACGTGAGTTTTTTCCTTATATATTGTGGTTTTAAACCTATATTTTTTTCCCAAAGAAAGATTCATGGGCTAAAAAATGGATGCACATTGCTTGAGACTGTGTCCAGCAAGGCACTTGGGTATGGGAAGTTTGCCTGGCACCCTTCTGACATGCTCGGATGGATCCCATAAAGGATGTGGGGAGAACTTGGTGCTGGAGAAGGAGCTTTAATCCAAACCAGATAACAAGATGTAAGATGCGCGTGAATTATGAATCTATTCTAGGTTAAAAAGAAAAGATAAAAAGCTCTCTTACTGTACTGTTTCTAAGTAGCTATTTGTACATTTCTAAGTAGCTATTTGTATTCTCTTGGGCTGAATGCTCTTTTCCTGCTACCTCACAAAATGCTGCTACGAGCATTTTGCTTTTATTGACAAACCTGCAGATTTAGGATGAAAACAGTTTGCAGCTGATTAAGGATGGTGTGCCTGGAAATTTCTTGCTAATCTCTGTTATTACTCCCTTCATGAAAATGGTAGTCATGGTATAAATCCTAGTTTAAATCAACACCTGCAAGTGCAAATCTCTGAAGAGAAAAACGTCAAATACCTTCTGCTGTGTGTGAAGTCTCAAATTCTATGGCATAAAACATTAAAGGCTACTGAAATTATTCATCTTTTTTTTCCTTTGCACAAAGTTTTCCACTTTCTTTTCTAGCATTTCACACATCATTAACCATTCTTATATAAACAGTGCCTTAACGGTGGTGGGTGCCTGACAGGTCTAACGGTGCCACATGGTCACTGTTCACCCTATGGTGGAGCCACTAGGGGTCCCAGCTCTCCCCCAGGTATTATCTTTGACTGTGCCTTGAGTTCTGGAGTCAGCTTCCTTCCTTACTCATGGGATCTCTTCTGAGAAAGGTTTCTAAAAGCCCCAAGTGTTAGTTGCATGTTTAAGTGCAGTGTAGCACTTAAATGACCAGTGCAAGGAATCCTGGAGCAAAAATGAGGGGTAAATTTAATCTGTTTCGGAACCTTAAACCCAGATTTGAACACTTACCATCAGCATCCTATCTCATCCCCATGATGTTTTTCTTGCTATTAACATTGGGACACAGAGTTTTTAAAACCCTGCTCTTTGCTCTGCAGTGCCAGAGGGGAAAAGGCAAGTAAGTGAGCTGCGGGACTGAAAGATCACTTAGAAATGAGGACACAGTGTGTTTCAAGGTAAAAAGACTTTACCTGCCCACTGTTTCTGTTCTATCTCTGCAGAAGTATTTGCTCTGGTTTCTAAATTAAAATTATTCTCATAAAACTGTTTCAGAACTTAGAGAGTATTTTTGTTGTCCCTGATATCCTTGGTCCTCTGCAAAGATAAGCTGCTTGAGTACCATAGTGCATTAGGGAACCTAATTCTATAAAGTGCTTTTTGTAGATTTTTCATGATTGAGATTAGCAAACTGAGAAGGACAGAAATTACCTATATAATTTTAAAAACTTCTATAAATTTTATGTTGTTTTTATAAGGTACATATATGAATTTTGTTTGTCGTGTTAGTTCTGTTGCAAAAATAGCAAGCCAAATTTCAAAAATCTTTAGCCTCCTTTCATTATTGTCCTTGGATAAAGAAATCCCTGATGCTATCAGCCCAAGGAAGCGCCAAGGAACACTGTGCCATTAGCCTCTGCAGGTATGTCTCAATGCTCTCTTTCTTCATTTCAGACAGCTGTTTCTGAAACATGTTCTAGTAGCCCTTCAAATACAAGCAGCAGAGCATGTATCAGGCAGAGGAGGTTGGGGTTTGGGGATCCCTGTAATCCTGAGTATTAACAGATTAGAGACAAGAACTGCAGTAGATTAAAGGTTTCCTAGGAAGAGACACCTGAGTTTGAGTGGTGTTCCCCTAGCCATGGAATAGCATGAGAGGCAGACGACTGCTAGAAGAGGGTCATAGTGTGTGCAAATGGATGATTGCAGATACCCCAGGAATGATTTGGTCTGAATGGACTCTTAAGAAGTTTTCTTGAGATAGGGACAGCTTCTCTTATAAAAGAAGCTTAAAGAATTCTCCTGAGGGTTTTTGTGTGTTTTTTTTAAAAAAACAACCTGTTTTCATCTACCATCTTTAAGGAAGTGACCTTGAATTGTACATACTTGCACAGATTTCCTCCTGTAAAAATACAGTCAGAAAGAATATGTCTAACAGCGATCATCTCTTTACAGCTGTGCAGCTGGGTGGACTACCACTTCTCTGTCATTTCACAAAAGAAGGTATAGTTTATTTCTGGTTTTTGACAACTTTTGGAAGCCAGAAGCAAATAAGTGTTGAAAGCTTCTGAATAGTAAATTTGTAGCTTTATACCTAAGATAGCTAATGCCAAATTCTGTTCACATAAGCAGTCCTGCTGGAGAACCAGCAGGGCTGTGTGCAAGCACGCTCTGGGGCACAGTCTGTGTGTCTGAGATGACTACTACCAAATAAAAACAGTGCAGAATTGCAATCTGTTCTGCCTCCATTGCATCAGTTACATTTATGTTGACTTCAGCAGAAGTTGTGTTGTCTGATGGAGCTGAAGCAGCACCTTTCCTTTTCCAGGAATGAAGTAATTTAGTTTTATTGTAAGGGATGGAGGCATCTCACACCTCAACATTTTTATATTCCAGCAAAGACTAAATGTAATTCAAGTGACCTCTCAGGAATTTGTGTGGTGAATCTAATAGGCACATTGAACCCTACTGTGGCTCCAGGGAACTGTGTGATAAATTAATAACTGTTCACCAGTTGGATTTGTTTGCAGAGTCTTAAGGGCATATGTGATGCTGTGCTGAAAAGGTGCTGCATTCCAGCCCTTACAAATGTACAGAGACTGCATTAGCTGATTATTTAGAGCTGATGTTCGGTGCTTTGCAAGATACTATATCAAATATTAGAATCAATACATATGGAGATGAACACTGGGCAGCTGTACCAGAAATGGAAACTGTTGCAGGGAAACTGCCTGGAAGGAGACAAACAGGAGGCTTCCTGTTTGCCATGACAGAACTATGCATCTTGTTCATGTTTGCTCAGTTTTTTAATCTCCCATAGCAGTTTCTCGCAGCGGCTTTCTCGCATGGGCTTTGCACATATTTTGGCCCCATCTCTTCCCTATGTGTCTCTTTCCAAAAATGTTTCTTTTCTAAATTTTCATTGGTTTATCAATCTTTCATTTCTTTGCCTCCTTCATTCTCTTCTGCATTGCCATTGCCTTCTCTCCTCACTTTTTCTTTCCCTCAGTCTCATACGTTCTTTCTTCAGGCACCTTTGCCACTTTTTCTCAATTCCATCCCTACATTTTCCTGGGCAGCATGCATGGGCCAACTGGTAGGGTGTAATTACCCTTGCGACCTCCAAATGGGACCAGGGTTGAAGCTTCTTGAGCCCTTAAAACCATTGTATCTTCCAGACACCTCTGGGCTCCGAGAAAGGAGACACATGGATCCTGACTGATCCCAGGCAGTTCAGAAGGGGAGCTGCAGCTGTTTCTTCTTTAGGGAGGCTTTGAGACCTCCATCCTTTCCCAAAGAGACCCTCAAGGTACAACTAGAACCTGAGCTGTCATGTTTGGATCAAAATCTCCTGTACTGTTTTGTAGAGAAGGTCAGGTCAAGATATTCTTGCCATATATTTTTGGATTTTTGCATTCAGTTGTCCTTGGTTTAATGTAGACAGAACTGGTAAAGTTATGTACAAAAGGTACAGGTATTATCCTGCCAGAGGGATGTGGAGGTGCAGATCCCTGAAATCCCTACCTCCCACCCCCTAGACTCCACCTCCTCAGGTGAAGAGTCCACCCTAGAGGCAGACCCTGAGGAGGAGACAAGTGTCTAAGCCACGCCCACTGGGTGAGGACAGGGCTGGCTCACCGCCTCTATTTNTTTCCACACCCCCCTTTATAGTCTGTTGCTCGGGCTGAGTTCTCCAGAGTAATCCTCCGGTTCGCACCAATAAGGGACCATGATTACTCTCCTCCTGCGTCTTTGCCTCTTGCTTCGTTCCCAAGCCAGCCACATCGCTTCGTCTCTGGGCTAGCCTCTCACTAGACAGGAGTCATCCCCCGAGCCCGCGTGGTTCTCACCCGCTAGGGTGCAGGACTGAGGTTAGCATCGGGGATCGCAGGACTCGGCTGGGCCGAAGCCGCCGCACCGTGACCGCTGCCCCCATCTTCTGTTGCGGATCTGTGGGCGCCAGACCGCGACAACTGGCGTACCGAACAGGGACCTCCAGAGCCCACCACTGGACGGCCCTGAAAAGCAAACCCTCAAGCGCCCGAAGCCACCGCCTCACACCTGGAATAGGCTACCTCCCCTGGGGCAGCTTTGCTACGCCTGGGAGGGGGAAAACCCGCGGCACGAAGAGTGACCATCGGTAGAAGCGGCGATCGTGCCCCTGCGTGCAGCACGCTTTGTTTGAAAAAGCGGTGCTCCCAGGGAATCCCAGGATTTAGCCGACCCTACCGGGAAAGATCTGGTTGAAGATCCTGAGGAGCGGCCAACAGGAGGACCTGCCACCGGGATTTCGTTAGAGAGCTGACTTCTGAAAGGCTACGGACCACCCAAGAGGTAACATGGAACCTACCCCGGGGGAATTCCTGGTCCCGAACGTCTTCTTTGTGGGCGCTTCTCCCAACAAGAGGCCAAGAGCCTGGGAGAGGGTCTGAGTCCCTTTGTCAGCCTCAATTTTATTTAATTTCTCCATTTTTCAAAGGCGGCAGGGCGGACAAAAGCTCAGCATGGGCAATAAACTGTCCTCTGAGCAGCGAGAGTTCTATCTCCAAGTTAAAATCTCCCTCCAGTTGAATAATATTAAATTTTCTCTATCCCTTCTCAAAAAATTTGTTAATTGGATTTTCAAAGAATTCCCAAAGACTGAAGCTAACAATTCGACCTCTCAAAAATTCTGGATTCGAGTAAAAGGAAGGGTTGATCAAGCAATGGAGAGCAGGGACCGGACAGTCAAAAAATTTTTAGTTTTACTGGCCGAGATCTCCTCTTCACTACCCGATTGGGAGAAAACCCCAGTTTCCCCTACCCAGTCTTCCCTTACCCCCTCTTCCCATTCCCCAAAACCTCTAAGAGGTGGCACAGGCAGTGTAACCCGCCCAAGAGCGCCGAGTCGCCACCTGCCCTCGGACAGTCCCTGTGCCTCCCCTGCCCTAGCGGGGAAGAAGCCTGGCCAGCAGACTCCCAGCACCCCTAAACGTGTTACCTTTTCCCTGCCATCCCCAGTTGCGTCCCCCCAGTCTTCAAAAAGTTTGGAGTCCCTCAGCCCCGTTGCCAATTCTTCCCCATAAAATGGTGCCTGGCCTGAGGGGGAAGATGGCGGACGTGGAGCAGTTTCCCACCCTGAACCTTCTCCTTCCCAAAATCCATTTCTTCCCGCCCCTCCGAACCCATTTTTCCTGCCGTCTGATGTCGTTCCTTACCTGCCTACCTATTTCCCTAGCCCGTCCCCCTGAGTGTATCCCTCGGCAGTGGGTGGTTCCCCAAATCCTTTCCTTCCCCCCAACTCCTCCCATCACCAGACCACTCCCATTCCTCCTCCCAACCCCACCCCTTCCGCTCCAACCCCTCCCCTGGCGGCTGGAGCTTCCGGTTCCCACGCTCCCCCTTCCGGTGCAGACCGGAAGGAAGCCATCTTGGGAAGGGAACCGGAACCCCTCGACCCCCCTTTTGCGGCACCAGTGCAGTTTAGCCGAACAGGCCTGAATCCCACTTGGGAGCCATTCAGCCACACAGCGATCAGGGACCTTTGTCGTGCTCAGAAGGAGCACGGCCGGGAGGGAGAGTACTTTAAGTCCCTATTGCACGCAACTTTAGCGAGCAATATCTTGGTCCCACCCGATCTAAAAACGATCGTGTCCTGTCTTCTCAGGCCCACGGAATACCAAGTGTGGGAAAAGAAATGGAGAAGACGGGTTGAGGACCTGATCCCGGCTCTCCCTGGTACCACGGGTGGCGGAAGGTACCCTATTGATTTACTAGTGGGGGAAGGGGACTACTTCAAACCCCAAACTCAGGCCCAGAACATCCCACAGGATGTTCTGTCAGCGGTGGCCGGTGCAGCAGAGGGAGTGTTTCTTGGTACGCCACCAATGGACATCCCCCTCATCCCCTACTCGGAGATCTGGCAAGGCCCAAATGAACCTTTTGCCACTTTCGTAGATCATCTATGCCTGGCAATAAACAAGCAGGTCCCTGACAAGCAGATCCGAAAAGGCCTGCTTGATGAAATGGCCAGAACAAGGGCCAACCAGATCTGCCGAACCGTGATCCTAACCTTACCCCACGATCCACCACCCACTGTCCAGGCCATGGCGGAGGCATGCTTTGCTTGCCTCTCCGTCATGCAGCCTACCCCCCCAACGGCCCAACAACCGCCACAGCCCGCTCCACCAGTGCCCCCCAAAACCATGAATATGGTGGATGTGAGTGAAGTCACCTGCTACAATTGTGGCAGGCGAGGTCACTTGGCAAGGCATTGCTGGGTGGACACCAATGGCAGATCAACACGCCCAGGGAACCCAAATCCCAGAGCAACCAACCACCCTTCCCGAAACCCTCCCAATGCGTCACAGCCCCCTGATCCTAACTGTGTTTCCCCGAGACCCCCACAGGGCATGGGAAACTAAGCGAGCAGCGTGGGAAGACGGGACCACGCTGCGAGGAGCCACCTCCTGTTGATAGTACCAACACCCTGCAGCAGAGACTCCTCGCTATAGCTAAGACTGATTATCTGCCAGCTGTTTTGCGAGAGACAGTCCGGTTCACCAGACTTGACGATGTGAAGACCATCAGGCTGTCCTCCAACGCTAAAGACCAAGTGGTGCTGGTAATGGCGGATGCCACTCGCGGACCGAGAGAGTTGGGGATCACCCCCTCCCTCGTTAGAACAGATAAGGATGGGAGCTTTCTACTGCAGTTGGCATGTATTAACCCGCCGTTCTGTCTTTCTAGGGACCAGGTCGTTGCCAGAATCAGGATCGTCCCAGACCCAGCTACGCATGCGAACTTCCCATTTGTTCTTTGGACCAAGGAAGTTGGGCAGACCAATGCTTAGTTGCCACCTCTCAAGCTGAGGCTCGGACGTCCCTGTCACCGGGATGTTGGACACAGGAGCAGACGTGACAGTCATCTCGTCAGCTAACTGGCTGTCATTGTGGGAGAGGCAAGTGGAACCAGGTGCACTCTGTGGTGTGGGAGGATCAACCCCCACGCAAAGGAGCAAGGAGCCTATCACAATAGAGGGGCCTGACGGACGACTGGCTACAGTTCGCCCTTTTATCATCGATTCAGGTTTCAACCTCTGGGGCAGAGATGTGATGTCGCAGTGGGGAGCCTGGATAGAATTGGCAGTTGAAGTCCGGGATTTTTTGATTGGGGCCATTGAGGAGTACCCGACCCAAGCCCTGAATTGGAAGACCAATGTTCCAGTATGGGTTAAACAATGGCCCGTGTTGGGAGAGAAATTAAGGGTACTCAACCGGCTCGTGGACGAGCAGTTGGAGAAGGGCCATATTGTTCCCTCCAACAGCCCCTGGAACTCACCCATTTTCGTAATTCGGAAGCCGGGGGGGAGACAGGTGGCGGCTCCTCCACAATCTGCGCCAAATTAATAACGTTATCGAAGACATGGGATCTCTGCAACCGGGGTTGCCATCTCCATCTATGCTCCCGCGGGGATGGAACTTAGCAATTATTGACATAAAAGATTGCTTCTTCCATGTCCCCCTATACCCGGATGGCGCGCCCCACTTCACTTTCTCAGTCCCGTCACTCAACCAACGGGAACCAATGCGCCGCTTTCACTGGCGGGTGCTCCCACAAGGGATGAAGAACAGCCCCACCATCTGCCAGTGGTACGTTGCGTGCATTCTGTCCCCTGTCTGGAGGAAGGCTTCTAAGGCAATCATGGTCCATTACATGGATGATGTTTTGGTCTGCACTGCTAACATAGGTTATCTAGACTGGGCCCTTTCGGAAGTTGTGGGGGCTTTAGAAAGTCATGGGTTTGAGATCCAGTCGTCCAAAGTCCAAAGAACAGCGCCACGGTGGTACCTGGGGATGAAGATCAATGAATAGATGATCACCCCTCAGCAAATTAAAATAATTGATCGGCCAAAAAATCTTTCAGAACTTCACCAATTGTGCGGCCAAATTGAGTGGGTTAGTCCATACTTGGGGGTAACAACTGAAGACCTGGCACCGTTGTTCAACCTCCTGAGAGGGAGAGACGATCTGGCAGCACCCAGAACACTGACCCCGGATGCGCTAGAAGCAATGAAAAAGGTAGAATCTGCCCTGAAAATGCATCAGGCGCATCGATTTGACCCTAAATTATCTTTTCAATTAGCGATAATTGGGCGCATGCCGCACTTCACAGGTCTAATTCATCAGTGGGATGAGTCACAGAAGGTTCCCTTATTGATCATCGAGTGGGTCTTTCTGGCAAACTCCCCTGATCGATCCATCACCCCACCACATGAAAGGGTAGCATGCATCATTGCAAAAGCGAGGTCCCATCTCGCAACCCTGGCGGGGTGCAACTTCACACGCATATACGTTCCATTCAAAAATGAGATATTCAATGAGACACTCCAAACCAATGCCGAACTGCAGGCCGCACTGGATTCTTACTCAGGCCAGACGTCGTGCCATTATCCAAAACACAAAATTCTGAGATTGGAAATAAAGATGGTGAGAGATCTGGTTCAGAGTAAAGAGCCTCTCAAGGCCCTGACGCTCTTGACTGACAGCTCCGGCAGGTCTGGAAAATCTGTCATTGCACGGCAGAACCCCTCCACTCACGAGTGGGAGAGTGATGTGGAGATAGTTTCAGGGTCCCCGCAAGTGGCAGAGCTGGCGGCCGCTGTCAGAGCCTTTGACAGGTTCAAGGAACCGTTTAATTTGGTTATGGATTCAGCGTACGTGGCAGGAGTAGTTTCCAGGGCCGAGAACGCTTGGGTCTCGGAGTTTGGCAACCCCAAAATTCGGAACTTGCTTGCGAAGTTGGCAGATTTACTCTCCCACCGCAAGCAGCCTTATTACGTGTTGCATGTTAGATTGCACACCAACCTCCCAGGTTTCATAACGGAAGGCAACAGGGTTGCAGATGCGCTTGCGGCACCCGTGAGCATGGTCACTCTGCCTGATACCAGCAGGTGGTGCTGAGCCATGCCAGATTTCACCAAAAAATTCATGCCCTGATGCGAGATTTTGACTTGAGGAAGGACCAGGCCAGGGCAATCGTGGCAATGTGTCCCAACTGTCAACCCCTCCAGCTTCCATCGCTTGGGCAAGGGGTGAACCCAAGAGGGCTTGGCAGTGGAGACCTATGGCAGATGGACGTGACCCATGTGGTTGAATTCGGATGTCTAAAGTATGTCCATGTAAGCGTCGACACCTTTTCGGGCGCGATTTTTGCTTCTGCACATTCGGGGGAAAAGGCAAAGGACGTGATTTCACACCTGATTCAAGCCTTTGCTGTTCTGGGTATCCCTAAAGAGATCAAGACGGACAACGCTCCATCATACACCTCGGAGCAGTTGAGGAAATTTTTCCAGGAGTGGGGTATATCCCGTGTCACCGGGATTCCTCACTCCGCCACGGGTCAAGCCCTGGTAGAGAGATCGCCTCAAACTCTCAAGAGGATGTTACAACAACAAAGGGGTGGCACTGAGGTAGACTCTCCTCACATTCAGCTAGCGAGAGCCCTCTTTACGCTGAACTTCCTAAATTGTTCGGAAGTCGAGCCTGACCCCCCTGTGCTCCACCACTTCCACTGTTCTACACAGGCACGGTTGAAGGAACACCCTCTGGTCCTAATCAGGGAACCCGACTCTCAAAAGATCATCGGTCCCTACCCCCTTGTCACCTGGAGAAGGGGATATGGATGTGTAGTAGCGCCGGAAGGCCCACGATGGGTCCCTGCCAAGTTTGTCAAACCTTACCATCAGCTGCCAGCACCATTGTCGACAAAACAGCAGCGCAAGGAGGCAGCCTTAAGAAGAAAAAAGAAGGAGTCCACCGACAGAGATGTCAAGAAAGAGTCAGTAAAGCCCAAGCAAGAGGACCTGGAGGAGCTCTGCAGCGGAGGAGAAGAGAAGGAAATAGAAGAAGATGGAGAAGTCACCTTCCCGTGCCCCACCTTCCCTGATCCCACTGTTCCCTAAAGTGTCTGCGTTCCCTCCCCTTTCTTGCTCATCAGCAACCTTGACCCTAACCTCTTTCTTTGTGTCCCATAGTAGCCAAGATGTCCACGCTTACGTTCGGCTCAGCCCCAGTCGCGATCTTCGCCTGCCTCATGATATGCTTCGTCCCACCAACGGCCTCATGGATCGTGTCCCAACCACAGCAGAATGTGTGGGTGACCCTAGCCCGAGGCCTCCATCAGAAAGAGATGTGCATGTCGACGTCGGCAGTGGATGACCCACTGTCGACAAGCCTGGTAGGGGTCCCTATTCCCCCCACCGAGTACCCCACGACCTTCCGCGACCTCACCCAGGAGGTCAATACCAAACGGACTGAATATCATCGATTCACCCGCAATCGTGTGGTGTACAGAGTCCGTCTCCCGGTTGTTAACTCCTTCGCCCTGTGGAGGGAATGGTTGGATAGGCTGCCAACTTTGGCCGAAGAGCCACAAGAAATTGATTTATTGGGATCGCTCAAAGCACTGCGTTGCGTGCACTTCGACTTCAAACCGCAGCCGCGCACTCACTATTCTTCAATCTTTGAGCATGTCAAACAGAGTAAATTGGAATTTATGGCAGCCGAGTGGTGCGCGGATTTAGCTAAGATTCCGTTTCCCTCCACAGGCAATGCGTACTACCCCGGTCCATGAGCTCTTCCCAAAGGCGTTTTCCTAATTTGTGGAGATCGCGCATGGTCAGGGATCCCATCCCTTCTGCTCGGAGGCCCCTGCACCCCAGGGCACCTTACGCTTGCCACACAAAACATGACACAAATTCCAATTTGGCGCACCCAAAAAAGACAAAAAACAGGTGCAGTGAATCAGGACCCCCACTGTGATACATCTATCTACCATTGGTTGAAATCTAAGAGAGTTGCAGTGTCTATTTTCTTGCCCTGGGTGGCAGCCGCAAAATCACTCGGCGAACTAGGACACCTCGAGTGCTGGGTGAAGAAGCAAGCGGAGCTGACTTCTCGTGCCCTAAGTGACCTCTTATCAGAGGAGTGAATGACCAGGCAGGCGCCCCC
>VWZT01008922.1:14609-28948 GCA_013397055.1 Pachycephala philippinensis
CAAAACGGGGTGGCCATCGACTTCCTCCTCCTGGTGCACGGGCATGGGTGCCAGGATTTTGCAGGCATGTGTTGCTTTAATCTGTCATCTCATTCAAAGAGCATCCATGCCTCGATCCAGGAGGTGCGCTCTCTTATTGACAACATCAGGTTTGAGACGGAGGGCTGGGTCTCGCAGGCTCTGAATGATACCATAAGGGCGGTCACTCATGCGGCCGGGGAGGCCGTCAAGGCATCCAGGGGCTGGCTCCACCTGCTCCTGAAAGACTTGGGACTGACCGGACTGGGCGAAACTATAATCAAGGACATCCTGATGGTTTTATTTGTTTTCGGGTTGGGTTCAGTTGTTTTCTTTGTAGTCAAGAGGCTGGCCTATCAAAGGTTACTACACTTACTAAAAAGAAAAGGGGGGGGAGGTGTGGAGGTGCAGATCCCTGAAATCCCTACCTCCCACCCCCTAGACTCCACCTCCTCAGGTGAAGAGTCCACCCTAGAGGCAGACCCTGAGGAGGAGACAAGTGTCTAAGCCACGCCCACTGGGTGAGGACAGGGCTGGCTCACNCTTGATTGGTTGCTCCCTTGTTCCTCCCCTTTCCACACCCCCCTTTATAGTCTGTTGCTCGGGCTGAGTTCTCCAGAGTAATCCTCTGGTTCGCACCAATAAAGGACCGTCATTACTCTCCTCCTGCGTCTTTGCCTCTTGCTTCGTTCCCAAGCCAGCCACATCGCCTCGTCTCTGGGCTAGCCTCTCACTAGATGGGAGTCATCCCCCGAGCCCACGTGGTTCTCACCCGCTAGGGTGCAGGACTGAGGTTAGCATCGGGGATCGCAGGACTCGGCTGGGCCGAAGCCGCCGCACCGTGACCGCTGCCCCCATCTTCTGTTGCGGATCTGTGGGCGCCAGACCACGACAGATGGATACATTTTTAAAACAATAATGTGCCTAGTCTTAAATGCCCCTTCTTTGTCAGTGCTTTCCCTTAGATGTGTGATTCTGTGATCGTGTTTTTCAGAGCAGCCCTATCCCTTCTCTTCTGTTTCGGTTGATTGAAAAAACCCAGCTGGACTTTGCAATGTTTGGGCTGACTCTTGGTTCCCATGACTGTCTTCATTGTTTTTTTTAATACCTGCAGCAATCTCAATCTTTCTTGAATCTGAGTGACCAGAATTACTTACATTATTCGAAATATTTCCAGTGCAACTCATTAAATTCTTGACTATAGAGAAAGTCTGCTTTTGTCAGAAATGTTAGGTAACTAACAATTACCAATGACTATCAGCAGAAAAATAGTTAATAAATACTTCAATTTCAGATGCTCTTTAACCTTGCAACAAACACTGGTTTTAAGATATAATTTTGTTTAGACATGTGTGAGTAGTTCCTATGATTTTTATACCTTTTTTCCAGAAGTCATTCTCCCTCCTAGCATTTGCATGACTTCACTTTGTACATTCAATAAAATAAATTCAGATCTAACATCTTAGCCAAATCTGTGGAGGTGAAGAATGCTGCAATAAGCCCATGTGCCTGTAGCCACAAAGACATCCTTCTCCTGCTGTTGTGTGCCAGCTCACAGCCCACTCCTGCTTTGATTTCCTTGTGACCTTTCCTTTCAGTGCTCAGCCCTGTCGAGACTCTCATGAGGGATGCTACAGAAATGAACAGAATCGCTTCCTGAGAAGAGAAATGCCAGACCTTAAACAGGCAGCTGGAGAAGCCAAGGATAAAGGAAAGAAGGAAAAGATTGTTTCTCTGCCAAAAAATTAGAACCCTTGTAGACTCCAGTCAGTTTCTTCAGGAGATGACCAGTGTGGCACTTTGTCTTTCCTTATAAACTTGAATGCAAGTGTTTCAATACTGGGTGCCTGATTAAATTAAATATCCCTAATTTATATATATGTCCCCATTTTGTAGGTGAATGTCACACTGGAATTGAGGGAATTCAGTCTCTGAATTCACGTGTTTAACCACTTCCCTTTGAGGGCATGCAATCACCACATATGTTTTCTTTTTTAAATCCTTTTGTCAGGACCATCATTTATCATGGATATGTGGGTACTTTTATTAAGATGACTTATATATTACCAGCAATCACTGTTCAGTTTTAAGATTATTAACAGACATCTTAATTGTACTCCAATGCTATAATGGGTACATTTAACCGATGCCTATACAGCAGTGCCAAGCTGTGATAGTCACTGCTTAACCACAGTGATTCAATGTGTGATTTTCAAAGTATGAACAAATGAATGATACTGGTCCATCTGCACTTGTCTACTTCGGGAAGAACTGGTACTTGCAAGGTAGCAGGAGTGGCTGTCATTTATGTGATTGGATGAAACTGAGAAGGAAAAAACAACAAAAAAATCCCCAAACAAATAAACCCTATACCCTTCATGAAGGAGCGGCTGTTTCCCAGCTGTAGCTATCAAGGAATTTGTTTCAGTAAAGAAGGGAGAGAAGGAGGATTGTTGTATCAGGACACCAGTGGTGTCTCTCAGGAAAGGAGCACACCGGCATTGTGCCATGCACCTTGAGCTGAGAGCATGGCACACAGTTCTTCCTGCTCCTTCTAAAAGGTTCAGAAACTGATTTACATACATTTTCACGAAAGCCAGAATAAGGGAAGTTCACTGATATTTATCTAAACTGTTTCTAAACTGATTCAGTTAAAGAGCTGAAACATTTATTCCTTTTTTAAATCCCAGTATGTATTCAAAGCCTTTGTAGAATAAACAATAGTTACCATTAGTTCTAAGCTGGTTTTTATCACTAGAGCTCAAGTGCTTTGGAAGGATGAGTGTTATCAATCTGATTGAACAGCTCCACCTGCCCAGTTACAAAGACTTGAGGCAATTGTTGGAGAACCTGGTGAATGAAGCTCAGGCTGTATGGGATGGGACAGTGGGGAACAACTCCTTGACCCCCTTCTGTGAGGCTGTGTCTTGCTCCTCAGAGCTGGATATGCTTGTGTGCATGCTTGTTGGAGTGAGAGGGCACATAAGGAAGAATGTAAAGAAGATAAAGGTTGGTTTATATCAATTCTTTAACTTTTGGAAATTAACTCCATGGAGTATCGGAAGTGAAAATAGCTACTTTTTGTTTGACTGTCTTGTTTTCCTCTACTGATCAGCACTCTGTCTTTGCCCTGAAATGGTTTAAAAGAAGCTGGAATGTATTACTCCTAAAACTCAGGGATATTCAGTGTTACAAATCACTTCATTCCTCGGATAAAATCTGTTGAACAGAAGCATCACTGGTCACAGTGCTGTTCTTACTTCTTGGTGTAGCTCAAGAAAATGGGAAGGGTCATTGCTGCTGATTTAATGGAGTTGATTTGTTGAAACAGAGGCAAATACAAAGCAGCCTGTCAAATCAGTAAAGCAGACAGTGGCACCCAGGCCTCAGAGTACATTTTATTAAAGGGTTTGTCTTGGAAAGGAAGAGAAAATCTAGCAATAGAACTGACGATGAGGCAGTTAAGATAGAAAACATGCAGGAATTTCTTGTGTGAGGGGCTGAATGTCCTCACTTGTCCTCTTGAAAAGGTTAAAGTGGACAAATCATGATTTATCTGGTGCCTGAGGTCTTCAGCTGAGAGTGAGGAGTTCTAGGCTCTAGTCACTTTTCCAAGACCCTGCTTTATTTCTTATCCAGTAACTCCTGAATATCAAGTGCATAAACAATCTTTTTACCCAGTCTATGCTTTAGGTGATTACAGGCTAGGGGATTTCAGCATTGCATTTCTGGACTTGGTTAAACTTCATCTCCTTGAGGCTTTAAACACTCCTTGGGATATGGTACCACTGTACATTGGGTCATAAGCCTCAGACACAGTACCTAAGATTTGGTTGGTGAAGTCAGAATGAGATTTCAGTAGTGTTCAAAATTGAATTAGGGACACATTTTGCTAAGATTGTTTGAAAATGGAGCTTTGAGGGCTTGTATAAGTTCCATGCTCTTGAAAACTTTAGTCATATTTAGGGATAATGTAAATATTCATGCTTTTTACTCCTCTTAAACTGCTAGACTTTTCATTAATGGCTTTCACATACAATTCAACAGTTCTAGTAAAAAAAAAAGAAAACAACTTTAAAAAATACTTTTCAAATTCCACAGGCCAATGAGTAGTGCAGTGAACTGATAAAAAGCCCTGGCCTTACAGCTGTCGTGTTACACATGAAGATGAGTTATAACCCACTGTGTTGTCCCTGGTAGAAAGATTTTTGAGAGTGACTGTGAAGGGGAGGAACACCAGAGTGTGCTAGGGTTGTTCTGTAGAAGCTTTGAGGTAGGCTGAGGCTTTCATTTGGAGAAACTGAATATCTGGTTATTGACTGTGTTTATTTTTACAGTAGCAAACAGAAGAGTTGAGACCAAAGTCAGAACAAAATCTCTTATCGTATAGATTGCCTGACACATTGTGCACATTTTGAGCAGCATGGCCGATGCCACCTCAGTGAAGCCTGTGTATTTCAGCAGCTGTTAGACTATCACCCATGCAGAAAAGAGTTCAGAAGAGAGGCACTGAAAGATTTAGAGCAATGCCACCTAGTGCTAAAATTAAATCCCCTGAAATAAATAAATTTTCATTTTTGCAGGCTGTACGTTGTTTATTTCTTTACTTTTTTGGCAATTCCACGTGTTAGCATTAAACTTGGACATCAAAAAACCGCCTTGAGGCATAGTTGGAGGATTTGCTCAGTACCAGCTTGGATTTGCAAGTATGGCTCATATCCCACTGAGAGCAGCAGGGAGAGATGACCAGGAGCAGCCTTCTCGCCTAACCTCTCTTCTCCTGTCTTGTATCAGTTAGTGGCTGGATGCTGATACCACTACTTAGCAGGAGGGTGTGCATCTGAATTTGACCATTTGTAGCCTTTGATGCTTGATGGTGAATAATTTTTTCCCCCACAACAGCTGCTTGAATAAGGTGGCCATCTGTTCCTTATTAACAAAAAAAAAACAACAACAACAAAAAAAACCCCAAAAAAACCAACAACAAAAAAAATCCTTTTCTTCAGTGTTGTTCAGCCTGTATCAGTTTAATATAAGGACGTACTTAGTCCCACATTTTGGCAGTGATCATACAGAGGAGTCTATACAAAGATACAATGTTTTGATAAGATCCATGATTGTAGCATATAAAATAGAACATTGCAGGCTTTTCCTTTTCTAGGGCTCATTTTTCTGTCTGTTTCCTTTTTTTGTTGTTGTTTTTTCAAATTTCTTTTCATTTTTGTGTTTTCTGGTCATAGAAACAGGTATTCAATATGTGCAATCCATTACTGTGATCCTTTAACAACCAAAAGTTGTTAGGACTGCTCTATATTATGCACTTCCATAAGAAGACAGAATTGATGTATTTCCCACAGAGACTATTTTTGTCTCATGATGCCCTTCATGATGTTGGTGATCCTTCTGCTTAATTTCTTCATGGAAGGTATCACCATGTTTCAAAGAGATGGTTCCTGAGAGTAACCTGAATAGGATATGACTAAAAGAACCTGTCAAAACAAGCCTTTGGGCAAAACAACAATGCACGTTTGGGGAACCAGATGCTCTCTCTCTTTCATTTTTTAAAAATAGTGGTCCAAGACCAATGTCCTATCATATATAGTGGGCAAGATATGCGTACAAAGGCAAACCTGTCTTAAAGGCCAGACCTTTTATTTCCTTTCCCATCTAAATTCCTTTGCCTTGAATTTGGCACTGTTTCAAATGAAGTGTCAGTCTCTCCTCCTTTTTTGGTATTGTCATACGCTCTTCTCTGAGCTGAAATTCAAATGGAAAAGTTGCTCAATAGCAAGTCTTCCCTTTCGACACTAATGCAGCTCTGCTCCCATCGAGAGATAAGGATTGAAAAGAACTAAAAATTATTGAGAAGTCTCTTGAAAGGCCCCCCACCTTGAAGCCAGCGTGGTTGTTCTAATGGAAAATAGGTTCTCATTTTTTGAAATCTGATCATGTAGCAAACTAAAAACAAAACTGACACCCAAACCAAACTACACAATAAACTAAATTTCAGTTTTCCCATACTAAGATGTTTATTGAAGACTTGCATTCTCATCTGTTCCTTGAGCCTTCTTTAGTTTCTACAGGTGAAACAAAGATGTAGCCAAACACCAGCTTCTTGTAGTAGTTTTGAAATGAACTCTTGAGCACAGCCTGTACATGCTTTTGTTGTGTTTATTATAGTTATCTCACAGCAGAAGTAGTAACAGGTAATGCATTTCTTTTTGAACAGAATGATGATAGGAGAGGCTTTTAGGGGCTTAGTCATGTGTTTTCCCTAGTGATTTACTTGTTAATATATATATCTTTTTTTTCTTACTGAAAATTGGATTTTTAAATTCAGAATGTGTAGTGGCTTTTTGGTGAATTGTTTAGGAAGCCATGATACTGCTTAGCGTGACAATATGCATACACTTCTTAATGATTTGGAAAAGGACAGCACTACAGAAACGAAGGTGGAGGAATAGATGTGTTTGTTTTCATGCTAAAAATCCAGACAAAATTATTTCTGCCAGAGGAGAATGTCAAAGAATAGACAGCTTTGTTATCCATCTCCCACTGAATTTCAGTGGGCTTTGTATGGTCTGCCTTTTAGAAAATCCTCCATTTTTCTTTACAAGATTGTTTATTGCTGTTGTCTACAGCACAAGCACTTCTGAACCTCTGAGCGGAGTGAGGTTTCTTTGTTCAAACAATCTCAGTAATCATTACACCAGATGCATGTGAGATGAAGGGAAAAAGCCAAGTTTTTATTTCTCCCTATGCCTTTCCCATTGCTAACCCGTTTCTTCTGCCTCAGCTGTGGCCTCCAGCAAACAGCTTTTTGTGGCACAACTGGTGACAGAGCGCTGGGCTGGTGGGTGGTGGCAGCCTAACTTCAATCCTACCATGCTGGGACATGGCACATTGACTCTCCTGATTCCCAAGCCAGTATCTGTAGTAGAGTGTCTGCAGCATCCTCTGCGCTTTGTTTCACAGTTTTTAGGCCGTGCCTGCGTTCCAGCTCCAGTGCCTCCCTACCAGGAGTGTAAAAACACCACTGGTTTCAAGGAAAAGGGTTTTAGGCAGAGGCTGGGAATGAGGCACCCAAATATGACAAAACTGGAAAGGTAGCTATGCAGAGATCCTGAAGGAAATTAATCTCAACAGGGGTAAACATCTATTAACTTAAAACTGATATTTTGGTGTGATGCTTTAAGCTATTTTGTGGATTTTCTTTTAATTCCTGCTGACATGAGGGAAGAGCTGCTGGTCTGTAGTCTTCTCCAGGGTGAGAGGTGAACTGGAGGTTTGTGAAATGGGTACTAGGAAGATCACAGATTAATTCACCTCAGTCATTAAACGAGCACCTTAACTGTGGTAGTACTTGGCAGCTGAATTGTGAGAAAGGTGATCAAAGCAGCCCAGCAGAGATGGTGGTGATAATTTACTTGTCTTGGCCTGTACTTTTCTATGGGCTGCAAGGCTTTAATTTACAATAGAATATACAGAAATTTTGTAAGTTCCAGCAAAAGGATATTTATACAAAGAAGTCTTGATATGTTTATTTTCGTATCAACATGTAGAACAAAGTTAGTAGTGGAAGAGTTTTAGAAACTTGAAATCTCAAAGATGAACTGGAAAGAAATCTATATTTATCTGGATATATGGTGCCATATCTCTAATTTATGGATGCAAACTGAAGTCTGTTCCTAGAGAGCTTTTAGCTCAGATCGGAACAACTTCTTGTTTTATTTTCAACCTTGCCCTTATAAGTTACTTTTCCGTGATCATTCCTCTTGGTTTTTCTTTAAAATCAAGTGCTAAAAACAGATTATGGATTTTCTGCTGAGTTGTTATTTTTGGCTGGAAGCAAAGCCCGAGATTTTAATGCATGGAAATTAAAAAAAAAAATCTATAAACATCTTTGTTTCATATAGATGATTGTTAACTGCTAAGATAAAAATTATCAAACCTTCTGTGGGGAGCGTAACACATTTGAATGAATAAAATCTAAAATGAAAAGGAAACAGTAAACACAAGATTTTTCAACATTTTTTTATTAGGATCAAACACCCCCAAAAAGTGTCAAGGAACCGTCAACACCGCATATGAGTTATGATTGCAATAAATTGCATTTTTGAGGACAGCTGTTTTGTTTTGTTGTTTGAGCCAAATGTTCACTATTAGTGTTCTACCAAAGTTGAAGCGCTCTTTATTATTTATGCCCCACCTGTGTGTTGTCACATTCCTCTCTGTCAAAGAGATGAACAGTTGCAAGGGCTCAGAAAGTTTAACGAACTAATTACTGCATTCTATTTCTCAGCCTTTCTGTAATTAATTCGAGACACAGTTGGGAGTGTCCTGAAGCAAACAGTTAGATTAGTTGTAATTGATGAAACTTTCATCAATTGGGGTGGACTTCTTGGAGATCAACTTTCTGGATCTTTTGATGTTTTGTTTTGAGTTCCACTTTCAATCCTTTTTTCTGATGCGTGATCTCTGTCCCTAACTCCACATATCCAGTCATTTTCCTTCGGCCCAATCATTCCCACGGTCAACAGACATCTTTTTACCTTGGATTTCTTGTACCCTTTTCCCTTAAGTCTGTTGTTGGCTTTTGGTTTTGTTTTGGCTTTTTTTTTGAGCTAGTATTTCCAGGTCTTGCTCAGAAGCTTTCTCTCATCCATTGTTATCTTCTAAAATGTCACTGAGACCATCTGCTCCAAACTGACTCTGCTGAGCAATTCTAGTTCTCTAAGATCATTTGCACAGACACTATTTTTCCAGACAGACTGTCTTCAGCAAAGAACTCAGTAGCAGAAAAAGCAAACAAGTCTGGCAAAAGCAGCAAGCATATCCTTTCAAAATAAATGTAGCACATATTTTCATTACTTTTAGTACCTCTCTGCCATAGCTGCCTAAACTGAACATTTGTCTTTGTGGATATTCAACACCATGGCTAAGAGTCGGATTCAGGAAACAACTTCTGTGCATGGATAATCATATTCCTATTTAGCAAACAGACATGTACATGCCTTAGTCTCTTGAGGCTTTCAGCACAGGGCTAACCTCAAACCCTTCTTTCAAGGGCTTTATTTTTCTGTTTTGTAAATGTCTGCTTTATCTGTAAGCTATTCCTCTCTATTCATTTTGAATTGTACCCTCATTAAATAAGTGTAGGAGATTACGTTCACTGGTTATCTCAAGAGTACCCTGTCAGGTACCATGTTGCTTGACAGCCCCTCTGGTCCTTATGTCTGGAAGTAATAAATCAAAGAAAACCCAAACTGCTTGAAGAGGTAATTACACCATTTGTTCTCCTGTTCTCTTTGCACAGCCCTGCTGGCCTGCAGGCAATGGATGCTGAAAACCACACTCTTTACTATCTGCATTATCATGTCACTAAATTAGTACACGTTCATTCTGACACTTAGCAGTATGACACTTGCATAGATAAATATGTATTGAAAAGATTCTGCCTGCAACTTAAAGTTTATAAAACTAGAAGCTGTGGAATAGGCTCCCAGTTTCCAATTGTCTTTTAACTTTGAAAGATCCATGCAGTTTCACATGGTGATGGCACAAAATATTTTATCCTCAGTCATAATTCCTGCGCCTGGTAACTGCTAACCTTCCTGGGCTCACATATCTTAGATACAGAAGGAGTCCCTGCTGTAGCCCTCTCTCTTCACTAACAACATTTAACATAACATGCAACAGATCAGGAGCCATGTGCCTATAAATACTGCTGCCATTGTTAATATATTTGTAACAGTAAAAAAATATTCTGGTAGTACAAAGCAATGAAAATGGTCAGGGAAGTATTTTTAAATAGAGAAAATGATCTTGAGGTCATCTAAGATAAATGTATCCCAAGCTCTTTAATCTAGAACCTCCACACAGAAACGCTGCTGTTGCTTGGCTTCATCATGCTTGGCTTTGCTGCTGTAACTCATACATCCATCTTTTCATCATGGTACTAAAATGGCCTTAGATGTGTTTTATGAAATTCCTCTTTAATCAGTCATGGCTGATTACCAAATCAGCCCAAAGTGGACTGATTGTAGCTGTGCTCTCTCTGAACTCATTTACCATGGTTTCAGCTTTGCTTTGCTCATAACTACGCTGCTCATTATCAAAACAAACCAATTAAAACTTGCTTTTATACACTGTCATAAGATGATCCACAGCAATGCTAACAGACAGACATTCCTTTAGAAAGCTTCTAGAATCCTGAAGTGACTTTTATCCTGTAGCTGTAGTGGGCTAACTCAGCAGGGGATTTTTCAGCTAAACTTTTGTGGCAGTTCCTTATAGCATTTCACTCTATTATTTTCATTCTGTACATTCACTTACGCATGTTCTCCTGTGTTCTTGATACACAAACAATATAAGCTTTATATTCTTCTGTATTCTCTAGTTCTTGCTTTTCTTCACATAGGTCTATTCATTCCCTGTCCCAAATAAAAATGTCAAATAATACTGTTTCATTTTCTTTCAACTGTGGCTTTTCTAACCATGCATCCAATTCCTTTCTTTGGAAATCTCTTCTCAAGCCTTTTTAATCCCATTTCTGTTCCTCTAAATGCAGGTATTATCTTTGAGCCTGCTCCAGAGTCCACTTAAAGCATATATACTCACTTCGCAGCTTCAGAAAGATAGGTTTAAGGGAGACCCAGAGTTGTGCCAAAGGATGCTTATGTGTTTTGTTCTCTCATAACATGAAATTTAATTATTGCAATATTCTGTTTCCAGCTCTTCAGAACACTACTGCTCATGCATCTGATAGGATGAATGATTAAAGATGAAAGCAATTTAAATCTTGGACTTAGGATTCTGTTCACTTCCACAGCAAGGAAATGAGTTCTTGCAACTTTCTCTGACGTACTGGTCTCTTGGCATGGCACCATCCTGTGCAGTTCCCAGGGAAAGAAACATCTCCTTAAAAGTTAGTACTTCATGGACCTCCTAGTGAATGCCAATTACTTGTTGTAAAATAGTTGTAGTAATTTAATGGTTGTTCAAAAATGTAGTCAGCAATCCATTTGGGAACTGGAATTTTTAAACTAATTTTATATCATTTTTTTTAAAGCACTGTTGAAGTTTCCACTGGTAGAGCTAGTATTGCTGTTTATTTGCCTTCTGTTAGATGAGCCAGAATTTACGGGGGAACCTTATTCTCTTTTACTGCAGTACCTGATGAAATTGAAAAAAGATTGTAGGATTTTTTTTATCCATTGTATCTATGACATTGCTTGTGTCTGGGAGACCCTTAATATTGTGTCACATGTCAGTAAGTAAATAAGATACAAAAATCAAAATGGCCTTTATGACACAGACTAAAAACTGATTAAATGCTAGGTTCTTAAGTATAATTAAAAACTGGGAATCATTGCTGGAGTTGATTTGATTCTGCAGAGATTCCAGAGGACTGGGGTCAAGAAATTATCTCTGTAAGATCTTGCTAATCCAGTACATCAATATAAACTCATTACTGATAAAGTGAGTAGGTTAAAGAAGAAAGCCATAAAGTATAAAAGAGATGAGTGCTGAGTGATCTGGATTGTTTGGAAAGCTCCATGCAGGTAAATTATGTGTATTTTGACCAAGTAGAGTAATAAATATCTAGGTACAAAGATTGTTGGCCATGCAGGATACAATAACCTGTCCTAGAGAGCAGCAGGCCTGAAGACCGCTCAGGGAGGACGAGAGGTCTGTGAATCAGCATGAGCACTGCTGCACATCAGGGAGACTCGGCAGCATGGAGGCTGAATCAAATCCTCAGCTGGTGAAAGACTGCGTACCCAGTAGGAATGGAAATGTGATGTAATATCCATTTAACACTGGCCTGACCCCTGCTGAAAAAATATCTGATGCACCTGCAGTTCACAATTCAAGGAGTAAAAAGATTTAGGGAAAGGTTGAAGGGATGGGAAATATGACTTACAGGAAGACATTCAAGGGAGTGTTAACTCTATGTCTTTCTCATTAAAACCTTAAAACTCATCTGGAGAAAACAACAGTTCAGCAGTTCCAGGAAAAAATTCATAGTAAGAACAAAACTATGAACTAGAAGTCAATGTAGGACTGATCAGCATTATAAAGAGAGGCAGAGTTATAACTTCTTACAAATGACTGTAAGCAGTCATTGGAACTTTTCTCCAACAGCTGTAATAGATCAGTCTTGATTGTTAATTCAACATTTGTATGTTAAGCAAAATAAGGACTACAGACCAGATGCAAGAATCAATGACAATAAGCCCTACAGTTAACATAAAGTACTAGGTTAGAAATCCCAGTGGTCCTATCTGGTCTTAAACTTCTGTAGTCATCAACATAATGACTATTTTTCTTTAAATTACTGCTTTTGATGGAGTTTTCTTGGTGTTTAGATTTTACTTTTTAAACCAGTCTTTCCTAAACTAATCCTCCTTAAAATTTGTATTATTTTTTTTACATCCCATAGACAAAGCCATCAAAGCTTGTCATTGTGAGGTTTACAAGCTATAGACGGTGGGTGCTCCCTCGTTGGCAATGTCCCTTTAGTGGCACCACCTTGCAGAGCAGTACTGCCAGGCGGCAGTTGGAGCTGACAGAACATGCACAGTGAATGACTTAGTCACACCCCTCACCCAGACCTATGTCATGATCCTCATTTCTGAATGTGTGCAGGATCTTGCTTTGCTGGTTAGAGGGAGCCAGGAGGGCTGCTCTATTGCCTTTTTTATTGATGTTCCTCTTTCTATGGACTGGCAACAAAATAAAAAGAGGTGTGTCAACTGAGGAAAGACCTCTGTGGAAAGAAAAGCCTATATACAGGAATTTAAAGTAGAGAAAATGCCTTTCACCTGCTTTTATTTTCCTTTTGTTTCTGACACCAAGGAACAGCTGTGGATGGAAACCAGTAGGGCCTCCATCAGCTATCAAGCAGTCACTAGTAGGTATTACTGATCCAGGAGTTCACAGGCCCCAAGTTACCTGGAAACGCTTTAATACTGGGAAAGATATTGTAAGGAGAGGTGTTCCTGACTATTGATGAAAACAACTTGGCTTAAAGAAATAATATAGAAAGTTGTTTTTAATACTTTTTAATTTTAATGTTTTTATCTCTGCTTAGAACAAGCATCTAAAAGCTGATTTCTACCGACATAATCTCTTAATGAGACTGCAAAGCTGTTTTCCTTCTCTCCTGTGCCATTCCTCATGTTTTACCTTTCCCTCATGTTTGATTTTTTTCAACATCAGTCATTCATTTACAGCACTTCTGTTGATGTAACTCAGCTTTGAATTAGGTTTCAAGTCGCCATTTTCTTTCTGTTTGAATAGGGATTTCTGTTATCCAGAGGAAGGAAACCAATAATTTGTCATGACAAACCAATGCTCCCTTGGATTCACAATTATGCGCTCAGTTCTTCGGTCATTTTCTAAAGCATTTTAGGATAATATAAGAAGAGTCTCATTTGTGATTTCTAATGTTTTCCTTTGTTTTCCCTGATTTATTTAATGTCTCTACTCCATTTGGCCTTTTGCAGGACAGATTACAGTAAATTTATCATTTTGTTTGTATTAAAGGTGATACTAAGTTTTTGTGCTTTCTGTGCCCCAAGTCTTTCCCAGGGGATCATTCAGGGATCCATAAAAAGATTAACCTTTGGTATGACAAATTAACAGATGTATCTGTAGGAACAAGCTAAACTATACTTTGCCATAAATTTACATAATCTGTACTGTTCCTTTCCAATCAGAGTTTTGCAGATGGCAGATTATTTACAGAACCAAGCTTCTGTACTTTTTAGGTGCTACTATCTCTGCAATCCCACCAGGGCACGGAACACTCTCAATCCTTGGCTGTCTCAGCACAGGGAAGGCCCAAGTACTTTCCTGCCAGTCATCCCCTGAAAACTGTTTGGGGATTGCTCAGGGAGCCTGGATACCTGGGTGTTCCTGAGCATCCTGGCAGTATAGACTGCGAGTCAGTGCAAAGTGAGGAGCCTTGGGCCTGAGGTTTTCCCCTGGCTTTGCCCTAGAACTGCTTGACCACCTCCCTGTCCCTTTGCTTTTGCAAGAAGAGGGATGGGGCCAGGTTGCTGATGACCCTGTGAGCAGCTAGTGCAGGCTTCTGGCTAGAAAGGGAGATTTGGGGAGAACTCCAGATATTTTGTGTTCGCTGGGCCGAAGACATAAGCTGGGTGCTGGCGCCAGCGGTGAGGATCTTGCCAAAGTCTTTCGTTTTCTTGTCCCTACAGCCACCTGTGTATAGACTCCAGCTTCGGGGTGGCTGCTTCCACTGTGCAACCTTCCCCCTCAGGCCCACGGGAAGAAGAGCCGACCTCGGCTAGAGG
>VWZT01008922.1:29192-52758 GCA_013397055.1 Pachycephala philippinensis
GCTGCTTCGGGGCTCCCTCCTCCTCCTCCTCCTCTTGCACTTCCTCGGCGCCCCGGCCCGCGGAGCCGTCTATACCAACCATTTCTTGGTAGAGCTGTACGACGGGGGCCAGGCGGAGGCCGAGCGGGTGGCGGCGGAGCACGGCTTCGGCGGGGTGCGGAAGGTAAGCCCCCGCGCAGGGTCGGAGCGCTGCGGTGCCCTTCACATTGGGCTCAGGGCGTGCGGTGTCGTGCCGTGGGCATGCCGGTGACGCGGGGTTGGCCCCGGCACGGTTCTGCCCGCCGCTCACCTGCGGAAAGGGACGGTGCGGAGCGCGTCCCGCTGTGCCCGCGTTAATCCCCACTTTCCGAAGGGCCTTGAGAAATAGCGATGCCAAGAGCCATTGCAAGTGCTCCTTGGCATTGGCCGTGCAGGGTGGTTATCTTGGACTGGAGAGAGAGCGGAGTTTGTCCCACATGGTAACTCGGTGCCTTTTGACTTACTATGTAAACATCCTGCCATGGAGAAGCTCCCATCCTGCGGGGCTGGGGTTGCCGCCCAGGGCTTCCTGAGCGCGACTGCAGCTGGTCGAAGCACCTGCGAAAAAATGAAAGCCTCATCTCCATGGAGAAGCCTGCACACAATTTAAATAGAACACTTCACAGGGGTTTTGACACTCAAGTTTGTGATGCTGGTGGGCTTCTTAATATCCCTATTCTTCTCATAGAGAAATAGGGTGACCCTAGGCTGATGAAGTTGCTTAATATTAAGCATGATAAGCAATGAATGCTTTTCACTAATGAATGTAAGCTGGGAAACTTGAAGTGCCACTGGAGGTTGTTTTCACACCTGAGGTCCTAGGAAATCAAACACAGCCAGAGTGGCAGGTCCCCTCCCGGCTTTTAGAGTGTCCAGCTCTGCTAGAAATCTCTCCCATTCAAATAATAATAAGACCTCTAAATATTTTAGGGTACAGTAAGACCTGGGGTGAAAACAGGGAGAGGCTAATAGAGTGCTCTGGTCAATACAATTCCTGGCAGACTTGCTTGGAGGAGTGCGGAAGGAAAGCAGGCTGTGAGTGTTGCTGCTGCTTGTTTGTTTTTTTCTTTTCCTGACCAGGCAGTGACAGCCTGGTCATCCAAGGAAATAAATGATAATAGCACCCTGAATTTGAATGAGTGAAATGGCTTTAAACCTCGGTTTAAACATAAAAATTAAAAAGCATATCAAGTGAAACTCCCTTCCTCAGGTGGCCTCGTTTCAACTCCATTGGGAGCTTGTTAGGGAAATGAGGACAAGATCATTGTTGCTGTGACCACAGCTAACTCCTGCTGCTGCTAAGATGCTTTTGTTTTAGGCTGACAGTCTTGTCCTGATAGTGACAGAGCTGGGCTGCTGATACAGTTGCGAAAGGATTCCTTGTGGGGATTAGGTTTCGTTATATGAAATTTAGATACAGCTTTTTGGTCAACAGTTTTCCTCTTCTAGTCTCTTCCTGATTGTGCTCGCTTCCTCCTGTCCTGGAGGACATCTGACCGATAGGGCCTTGTGAGGATAGAAGGGTACGCTCCTACATAGCTCAATTTCTTATGACTTTTGCTAGATGCTTTCAGATGATCCTGTAATCCAAGTGGGGAAGATACAGGGAGAGAGAGAGAGGATGTTGTAGGATGGAGAAAGGCAGCTTCTGGGCTGTTAGAATTGTCTCCCCTCTATCATGCTTCTCCCCATGATGCCTCAGCCACAGTAGGAGACTTCTTCATAGAAATCAGCCTTGTAGCTCATCTCAGGAGAGAACTGGAGGGAAGTCCCTGCGGTTAAGTGCAAGAGGAGAGTACTTGCTTTCCAGGACATGCCACGAGGAGGCTGTTTCTTGTGGGCATGGGTGTCTCTGAAGCCCAGCAGAGCCATGGCGTGATGTGTGTGTGTGCTCATGGGGTAGGGCAGCAGGTGGTTGCAGTACTCAGCAGATACTGTCTCAAAGTTTCTGGGTTATACTATCCCAGTCCCTGAAAAGCTAGTAAGCCTCCCACCCCTCCTCCCCAACCATAAGAGGAAATAGCACCCTTCTTTCTGCAAGGCAGTAATTTTAGGGCAGAGGAAAGGTTGGTAAGGTTTGACATTTTGCTGGCTATGTTGGAGGATAATCCTTGAGAGGTTGATAGCAATCTTCATTCTTAACGGGTTTTGGGTGGGGATAATTGGCCGCTAATAAAAGCTTGTGCCATTTATGCTAGTGGCTCTTCAGTACTGCTGAAGAGTCTCCTCTCTGTTTTGCTATCATCAGGCTTGTCTAGCGGCTTACAGTCTGCAGACTCAGCTTTCATGGCGATAACGGCAGCGCAGGAAGTTGAACGTGGCCAGGTGTAGAGAAGCACAGAGCTGTGAGTGGGAAACTCTCGAGGGAAAGTACTATGTGTAGATACGCTGTCTAATGAAATATTAAAAAAATACCAGGACCGCCCTGCCACCAAATTACATAACAGGCAGAAGTGATCTTTTAGATACTTCAACAACACATGCTATTTGGATGATATATTGAGTTATTTACTTTAAAAAAATCTGGTTAACTTTACCCATATTGGAGAAGCATCATTGTCTGAAAATAATCCTTTACTTCAGTGCCGGGACTTTCCCACTAGGAACACAAGAGCAGATTCTGCTTTTTTTTATTATGTAGGAATTTAAGATGTGTATGAGAAAGATTTCTTTTATGCCTGTTAGGGTATCACAGATCTCTTTTAACAAGATTTTATGGGAGCTATTTTTTAAATTATGTATTTTTAGTGCACGTGTTTTTTTCCCCAATAACATGCAATTTCTGAGCAAGTGCATATAACATTTACTTAACAGCAGATTTCTGCAGAAATGCATGAGAAAGCATTGCCTTTAAGATTAATGTAGTGAACTGCATGATGCTCTTTCTAATTAATTCTTTGGCCACGCTTCCTTGCATCATTCTGCAACCACTACAAGATGTCAGGTGGGTTAAATGTATGCTTTAAATTCAGTGCTTGATGAGTTGATTAAGAAGGGCTTGGTGCTTACATAAACAGGTGCTTTTGTTTAGGTTTAGGATCCTAACATGAGTCAGTGTCAAAAACACTAGTCAGTTTTTCTTTAATCTTCCCTGAACTAATCCTGAATACACACCTCTTTGTAATGCTTATCACGCTCTTCAATTTTTATTTTTAATGTTTGCAATTTTTCAATCCATTTTTACCTGCTAAAATTGATTCTGGGTATTTCTGGTGAAACAAATACTATCATAAAACATATTTTTTTCTTAAAATGGTTAGTCTTACCATCTTTGAGCATTCAGGAATTGTGAGAATGCCCCCTTAATATTGTGAGAACTGCAAAAAGAGCAAGTTTTTGATTTTGATTGGGTTTTTCCCCCATTTGATTTATTTGCCTCTTGATATGGTTGCCACCAGAATACATTTCTTAATGCAGGCTGAAAAAAGCTGCTTTCTGACCTTGCCTTGCAATTCTCAATTAATTTCTAACAAGGAGAGTTGGAAGATGCATTTAGAAAGGTCCTCTATCTGGAGATCAGAGTTTAGGCATCTGTTTCAATTTCATCAACAATAGTGAGACTGAGACAATCCACAAAATACCACCATAACTAAAAGGCTAAACATTCTGCTTCTTGTAGCATTGAGGTGAAGGGTTTTAAACAATTAGCATTTAGTGGCCTCAGATTTTAAAATAAGAACCAAACATGGATTTCAAAACATGGAGAATTTTATGTTTATGTTGCCCAAAGCTGGTCTATTTTTTCCTTGATGTATTGCCTGATCCTGTCTCCCAATAAATCTTGCAAAACTCAGTGTACCTCTCACACCTGTGACTTCTTTGCTTCCTGATTTTGCTTAGGAGGCTACTGGTTGAGGACCAGGCTTTGTGGAACCAAACAGTAATTTCTTGATGAAACACTGGGAGCATTCAGGTTTTCTTGTTTTTTTTTTTTCTTTACATTGTGTGAATACAGACTTATCAAAAGCAAAACTTAACAGGTAAAGAAGCTATATTTCTTGCTGCAGCAGCCGACTTCCCTGCATTTAGGCTGAGAGCCTGTGAGGTGGGAGTTGATGTGGTGTAAAAGGCAGACCTAGAGGCAGAATAATGAGTTCGTAGCCTTGGGAGCTCTTTGCAGGGATTTCTGTCAGGGATCCTGAACATTTCATCCTGGAATGCACATACTAAAGCCTTAAAATACCCTCCTGTGCAGATCAACCTCTAAATCTGCAAAATAGGTGTTTTCCTTGCTTCTGCATGCCCAGGAGTCACTGTGGTGGACAGATGGGATTCAGTACACGTGAAAAATGCTGTTTGTGGACGTGGGTTTGGATGTTGTATTTATAGATGTGTGTATTTATATACATATGTATCTTTCTTGTTCCTTTTCCCTTAATACCTAATCTCGGAGTAAAGAAGAGAAAGGAAAGGCTAATTCTTAGTCAGGCTCCTGGCAGACCCTGTGTGCATATGCATTTACCAGCCCATTTGTGCATATATAAGGTGGGCTTTTATGCCCACCTTATATAAACATGCTTGTGTTACTTTCACATGTGCTGCTAATCCAAGTGCGTGTGAAAGTGTTAATTGTGTAATTAAGTGTAATTGTGGCCAAGTAAAGGCGGCATGGAGGGTGCAGGAGTGCTCCAGTGTGGTGACAGATGCTGAAGCGATAGAATATCCCATGCAAAGAGGAGGCAGAAAGCTCAGGCCTCCCCATGTGGGCCAGCTGGAGTCCAAGGACTTAAGATCGAGCCTCAGAATGCAGCGTTTCTGTGCGTTAATATGTGTTTAATAATTTATTAGCTTTGTGTTTTATGCTGGTCTAGAGGAAAGGATGTTTGCTTGCAAAAGCATTCCTTTATTAAAGACAGAGAAAAGCCTCTTAGACATGGAGGATACAATGTAAATTTTCTGAGGAACCTGAGAGCTTTAATTTTCTAGATTTCACTGTTGCGGTTCTGTATTAGTAAGACAAAAAAGAAAAGGCTGTCTCACCATAGCAGCAAATGCTTCCGTTTCCATCCTGATGTGTGTAAATTAGGGGTAAGAAGCATTTGAATAGCAGGAAAGGTTTGATCCTGCTGTGGATCACACACTGCTGGGTGGTGATGTAGACCTCCCTTTTCCAGAAAAACACATGAAGAAAGTAACTGGGGAGATGCAGAGAGAGAGCACCTATCTGCATCAGGAAGGGAGCTTTGTTGTCTCCTTGCAGGTGGAGTCCGGGCGTATCATTGGGCACCGTCTGGAAAGGCCTGTTCACTCCTGTTTACACCTGGGAAAAATATTAGTGGAATCAAAAAAGAATTTTGCTGTGCTAGTAGTGAGTTTGCCTCATATACATAAATACTGTATTTCTTTGGAAATGCTGCTCTTTTTTTTTTTTTTTTTTTTTTTAAGTTTCATTTTGTGTTCTGCCTTGGATGCATAAACAGTTCCAGGAGCAAACACTGGCTAACTGGATAACTTAGAACAAACAAACCAAAAAAATCCCTGTTACTTAAATGTAATCAATTATGCACATGAAAGCTGTAAATTACGAAGAAGGTCTGTAAACCACAGGCTCAAGAACATTCCTTACCCACTTTCTGTAAAGCTCCTTCTCTACCAGAGACTCAGACTGCTTGCTGGTGGTGAGTGTTCTGTTTGAGCTATAAAATTATTACCTTGTCAGATTTTACACTTGTTTGAGCTCAAAACAAGGTCAGTCTCCCCTGCTATAGATCCCCGCTGTAATTGCTCCATTACTGTTTTGAATACGTGGTGTAGTTGTTTCTTGGCAAAACATGCAGATTAAACCTTACTTTTACAGATTTTTGTTTTGTTTCCTGAACTACAGCTCAGTGAACACAGAGGTATGAAATTCTGGCTGTTTATAAAGCTTCCTGCATTTATAATTTTATTTATTGCATGTTGTTTGGACCCATTTGCAAAATAGAACATGTGGTAGAGACAAGTGCAGTTCTTTTTTCACTTGTCTTTTTTTTTTATTGCTGCAGCCCAACGGGGAATGTGCAGTTATTGGTTTTCATTTACATTATATTTAGTTTTGCCAGTGTGAAGGAGAAGACATATAAAGAAGTGGACAGCATTCCCTGAACACTGTGATCCCAGCATACCAGGACTGAACATGCTGGGTACTTACCTATCTCCTGGAATCTAGCCCAGAGTGCCTGTCAGTCTGGGGTCTCCTTCCTTCTGCCCAGATAGCTGTCTTGCAGATAACTTTCAGACTATTCCTGGGCTCTACAACATACAGATATATGAATTGCCTCTGTGTGTTTGACCTTTGGGATCCCATATGTTGTGGCTCTGTCTGTGGTCCTACTTAAAGCTCTCATTCTTCTAGGCAGGCTTTTCAGACACTGAAAGCAGTCTGAGGGCCATTACTGAGAGGCAATATCGACTCTGTAGTTGTTAACATATCCGGAATTGAATTTGTCCCTTGACCTTTGTCTGCAGAGCTGTGCAGCAAAAGGATAACTGCAAGAGTCCCCTGCTTTGAAGACTCTGTTTTTTGCATCAGGCCAGATGGACAGATCCCATTGTCATGCCTAACCAGACCCAGATGGTTTAGGGTACTGCAAATGAGGGAGGGCAGTTTGTTTGTAGTTTGGGAGTTCAAATCCTGATTTAAGTTCTAGACCAAAAGAAATTATCAATTCGCTCCAAGCTTGAAATGCTTCCTTCTGAGGTCCTGTGGCATCCTTGGCATTTGTTTTTTTGGGCAAATGGTCCCAGAGACTGAGTCTGCTGCTTGGTTCCTTCAGAAAAGGACAGAGGTGTTTGAATTTGTGTTACCTTTTTGAGAATCCAACTGTTGCATGAAGGTGAAAGATAGCCTTCTATCTTTTTCACAAAACATGACAGGTGACAAGATATAAGACACTACCAACTCTTATGAAAACTTTCACTGCTGTAACTATACTGATGTGGTTAAACAAACCCAGTTGCAGTGCTGTTACTATCACTGTAGGAGTACTGACATGTTTAACTCATTCCAAGTCAGAATATTAGGAGAAATTTAATTTCCTCTGGAGCTTTTAATAGTATAACCATGTTGATTTAAAAAAACAAACAAACAAAACCAACCAAGAGCAACAACAAAAAAGAGCTTCCAGTCTTCCTGGAGTAGTTATGCTAGTAATAGTTACTACTTAGTGTAGCTAAGTAGAAGTTTGCATGTGACCCTTAACCTCATCCATCTATGGAATTGCTCAATTAAAATTAATACATGCAACACAAGTTTCAAATGCTTGTAATAAAGCAGTTGCAAAGTAGTTGCCAAAACATAGGTAGAATTTATCTGGTAGATAGATAGCTTCCATTAGTAAGTTCTGAGAAATGTGCATGCTCATGCAAAATTCTGTGATCTGGAAATCAAGTCAACTTGTTAAAATGAATGATAAATTCTGTCAGTTCTTATTAAAATATTATAGCTGGGAAACCCTTTGTGCAGTTCCAGTCCACAGTATAGGTGGGTAGTTTCTGTGTGAGCAGTAGCAGCAAATTCAGTGCTGTTAATAGAAGTAAAATTTACCCTTTTCCTGCAATATTATTCTAGTCATCAGAAACCCTTTTCTTTTTTTCTTTTTTTTTCTTTTTCTTTCAACTTTTTCAGATAATTAAATGGGTCAGATCGCTACAGGATGCTGCTGCATGGTGGCTATAAATATTGCAGTGAGCAGCCCAACACTTCCATCCGTTCATGGCCTCTGGTGGAAGGAAGCTGAACTGCTCAACAATTTGTCAATGTCTGGTGTGTTGCTCTTGTAAATCAAGGCGAGCTCTGCATTTAACTCTCATAAGTTCATTGAAAAAGCAAACCTTATGCTACTGAAATGGAGATTTAATTTCAGCTCAGCAGGCTTAGGCCGTGCTTTGCGACAGAAAGCACTGTCCCAGAGAGAGCTGAATTTGGTGTGTACTGTGTGAAATTGAGTGGCCATGACACACAGTTTATCATGCAGTGTGAAATACAATTTGGTCGTGGATTTATGACAGTAGCTCAACAGTGTAGCTCAGATGAATGCTGGCTTTGTTCAGCAAGTAGCAGGAGCTTGGACTTAAAAAAGAAATTATGAGCTTGGCCACTCTCTCCATTTATACACTGTGGTTATAAACAAATAATTGGGTAGTGATAGCTCTTTCTCAAGGAGTGAACTGGTATGTTGTCATGTATCACCTACCTTCTCAAACAAAACTTCTGTGGAAATATTACATTCTTAACTACTTTGTCCACAGAAAGCAAATGGAAAGAGTGACCTCAGTGTTTACATCAAACCAGTTGGGAAATGTGTCCTAGATACTCATGACTGAACTAGATTATTTGCTTACCAGAAGAATAAGATGATAATATGTCAGAGCTGCTTTCTCCAAAAAACCAGTTGGTGAAAACCTGAAACCCAGAAAATATATATTTAAGTATTATTATTAAGTAGAGAAATTTGCACTGTTTCAGATGATTGTTGGATACCAAACTAGAGCCAAAGAGGTAAATCTCTTCCTTGTATCGGTAGTAAAGGAGGTGGAATATAGCCTCCCCTTTTCTGATTGCAGAGGATCCTTCTTTCTGCCTACTCATTCATTATGAAAAGCCAGTGAAACAAAGGAGTGTGATTCTGAAATCTGCTCAGTGGGTGAGTACTGTCTCTGTCACCTACTGTGCAACACCAAGTGCAGCAAAAGCTTCTTTTGAAGGCTTCTAGCTGCAGCCAAGATACGGTGAATTAGCTATAACCATGACTGTTGGATTCCCATCAGTCTCATGGGGACCTTATGCTTCCCTGTATCAATTAATTTTAGAACTATGTTTCAACTGATGAGCTATTTAGAAGTTATTTTGAGCCAGTTGTAAAGTGGAGCTGTCAGCTCAGAATTTGGGTGAAGAAGTATCAAAATCAGAACTGGAACACATTAGCAGGTTTGGAAGACTTGGCTGCTAACACTGATGAAATGATGGTCGTGGATTGCGACATCATTGTCTTGGCAGCATTTCCGTCTTTTAATTTTTATATTGTCATTTAAATCCCCAAAATTCACAGGCAAATGTACCTTTCATTTCTTAACTGTAAAACCATTCCATTTCTCCTACAATTAAGATACAGTTCAGAATAAAACCTGGTCAGAAAAGCAAGTGGATTTTTTTCTCTTGCTGTTGATGGAGATTAAAATACTCAGTGTGATGCTGTAAAATCCCTTTCTTCCCTTTCTAACTGAACACATATTATTCGTGTTAAATATACTGTACCTTGGTAGAGAATCCAGTTACTCAGGCTCTAAAGGCTGAAATGCTGAATGATTAATTAAAACCCTACATTTTCCTTGCTTGACTAATGTAATAGGAGCAAGATAACATATAAGCACATGCTGGACTGAAAACAATTTCTGCCAGCAATAAACTTCCACCGTTCATTAACTGGTAGTAAAAGACTTATTTCACAGCTGCCTGAAAGGCCAATGAGGGAGGTCCTGGGAGGAAGGGCAAGAGGTGATGTTGCTGTTTGCTTTCCTTTCTCATCATTATTCTTAGGTTTGAGTCATCCTTTTTCTTGCGTCTACCACAGAGCTCTTGACCCCACTCAGTGCAGTTATTCTGTGTTGTGAAGTGACCATTGTGCTGTTGTGTACAGGGGCCAACAGGAGCTCTCTCCAGGTTGTGGTGGTGTAAGTAAAGGATTTGCCTCTGACCTGATCTTGTAATAGTGAGGAGTAATGTCTGTGACTTCCTCCTAGCAGAATCAAGAAACAAGTGTTCCAAAATGTTCTCTTTTCCTTGGCTCTGCTGAAAATGTTTTTCTTAAAGCTTCCCTCCTTTGCTCTTCTCAAGCTGACTACCTTATCTTAAAACAAGAAAAAAAAAAAAAGAAGAAGAAATAGTGTGACCCTCCTGTCCTTTAATATCACAGTTTTGTTTCTAATTGTTGTCCATCAGCTTCTCTCCCATAAAACACATAGTTTTCTCCAGGAACAGACTGCTTCTCTGGCAACTGGAAGACTTTTTCAGTGTGGTGTAATAACAGAAACCTCTCTGTGAAGCACTTTCTGTCTATCAGGTCTTGCTTGGCAGCCTAGCATTAAACAGACATGGAGTAAAAAGGAAAGAGTAAAGGTTTTGAATTGCAAGAGAGGTCAGATCTTAAAGTGTCGGTAGAGCTAGCATCTTTGCATTAGAGTAATTCACATCTTCTGTGCTTTCTTGAGTAGCTCTTGTCAGTAACCAACTAATTTTGCTCTGAGTTGCTCTTATAGCTCTACTTCATTAGAGCTTGAGTTCCCAACTCTGCTTTTAGATGCTGCATGAGCTGAGCACTTGCACACATGTTGATGTAGCCACTTTGTTACGTGAACATAGACTTAAAAATAATGCTGAAGTGCCTTACTTGAATTCAGAATCCCAGTGCTTAGCAATGTCTTGCCCCTTCCTCATCTGTGAGGATTAAGTGTCAGTAATTTGTGTCTGGGACACACTGCATCTTAATGTTGTTTTTTAAATAGCAAAATTTAGCTCATGGCTTTTATCTCTGTATTTCTGGAGCTGATGTGACACCAGGCTCCTGTGTGACAACAGTAGCCAACCTGTTTGGTTACATGCTTAAAAGGAGAGATGGGTTGTAAATCAGGAGTGAGGCAAAGTGGCCTTTTGTAAGCGATGCTAGTTGCTGTCAGCAATATTGATCTATCTCAGAAGTGTACCATGGCCATTTAAATTTGCAGACTCTTAACTGAATCAAACTGCTTCTTATGAGTTTTCCCTAAGGAAGATATACTGATATGAAGAAGAGATTTCCATCTTATATTGCTTAAATATATTACAACATTTAACAAATATTTGTTGCTGAAGAGGTATCTGGTTGCACACAGACATATTACAATGTATGTTTGCAATTGCAAACATACATTACAATGTATGTTTGCAATTGCACTTGGCATTTTATGGTTAAGAGTTTCATATCACAGTCTATAGTGCTGTGCAAATATTAATTAAATGAATCCTATCAATAAATAAAACAACTAAACTAGTACTTAGAAGAGCATGCCGTTTTACATGGGAGGCAACTGAAACAAGAATATTACAGCTCTAATTGCCCAAGATTCTCCTAATATTAGGAGATGCTGAAACTCATGTCTTTTGAGATTTTGTCCTGGCTCTGTCCTAGAGCAGAGTTGCTACCATGTGAAGCAAGAACAGAGAGGGAAATAGCAAAGGAAATGGTCATGGGTTGAATGATGTTGGAGAGAAGGTCATTTGAGGTGTGAAAACGTTTCCAGAATATTAACATCTTGAGAGATGCTTTGAAAACACAGCAGAACATCAAAAGAGTGACAGGATATCTGGGGGAACTCCATTGCTCCAAGCAGGAAACAGGCACTTACAGCCAAAATTTTATTCACCTTTGTTAATAAGATGTAGAACTGGCAAAGCCACTTCTGGATTACCGTCCTTTTCCCCCCTTTATTCTTACAGCACTGACTGCTTCAGACTAAATGAGTTATGGTTAATTAACTGGGTCAAGCACTGACCGACTGTCTCTAAAGAATGTATGGAATCTGATTTCTGCTTGTCTTTTTTTCTCATTTTTGTTTGTTTAGGTTTGTGTGGGGGGAGGTATTTGTTTATTTTATTTTGTTTTGTTCCTTTTTTGTTGTTGTTTTGGGGTTTTTTTGGGTTTTTTTTGTTTTTAGGGGTTGGAGGTGTTTTTGTTTTGCTTTAATGGGATGGTAAAATTCTCCCAATTCGTGTAAAAAAACCATTTTTTGTTAAACATACTTGCTTTAAGAAAATTTAATTGGTTCACCTTCTGATGGAATCATATTTACTTAATTATTCTAAATGATGTGTATGTTTATCTGTTGTTTATGTGGTTGTTATGGAGTTGTGTAGCTGAATAATTGGAGAGGCTGTCTCCTTTTCCCAGTGGTCATTTGTTGCTGCTACAACACAATTGGTAGATGCTCCCAGTGACTTTTCTGGTGCTGAACTCCAGAATTTTTTCTGGTGCCCAGGGCTTGACTGAGGTGCTTTTCTTTCACACACACACACACATACACCCACACCCACAGACAAAGCATTTATGTAAGAGGACATAATGGTGATTGTTCAGCCTTCACTTCAGCCTGTCAGCCAAACAATAATAATCACCTACTCCAGGTAATGACAATCTGAATTAACCTAGACAGTCCAATTTGAGGGCTAGCGTTTAAGCAACAACATTCTCCTCGAAATTTGGGAAGTATCCTGCTTTCAACAGGGCATGTGGTAGAATTGATAATGGTGTTTACTTTACTGGGGATTAATGGATAAAACTCTCTAAACTGCACAGATCCATTCCCATAAACAACAATAACTGTTTTAAAAGCTTCAAATGGCTTCTCCAATTCACTGATAAAACTATCAGCAAATCCAGAGTCTTGTCACTGATGACTTGTATGACTTTATGTGCTTGCAGGATGGAGCTCTTCAGTGACAAACTTAACAGTGATACAGATACAGTAAAACCTTACACCTGTGTGATTCGTTCAATTGCAGATCAAAATCCAAATATCACAAACTTGTAAGCAAACCAATGGAGCACTGTTTTGTACATGCTTGGAAGCACTGGATGGGCTAATGTAACAACAAAACTGATGAGGGGAATAGCCATTTAACGTCAGAATTGACCTACCTAGAGAGCAGTGCTTCTCTTACAGACTTTGAGTTGAAAGAGCTCCTGGAGCTCAGCTCTCCTTGTATTTTAACATGGCCACCTCAGGTAAGTGAGCTGAATCATGCTTTGAAAGGGCCTCTTTTTCTTTTGCTGTGAATTGTACAAGGCATTCAGGTGAATTCCACATGGACAGATTGGACATGTAAGCGTAATAGCAGTCCACAACCAGTTCAGTTTCTTTCATTTACTTCCAGGTTTTTATTGAACACCTAATGTCCAGCTATTGAGAAGACTGTTTAACCTTGTTCTTGCTGCATGCAAGAGGGACTAGGCAAAAGTATTTGTTTTATCCTTTTCGAAAAAATAAAATCCAAAGGCATATATTCTGCAAAATCTTTGGACATCACTTTTGACTTAACGCTTTCTAGAGGAAAAGGTATTTTGCTGTGGAGGTCAGGAAACCTTTCAGAAACCGTTGGAAACTACTTCTGCTGGCTTGAGAAGATGTAATAGGACTTTTTAAGCAGGGTTGCTGTATTCTTATAGGATAACCAATGTTCTAAATAACAGTAACAGGTGGCCTTGTTATAATGTGCGTTACAATACTTCCATTGACTTTTGCATCTCTCTACTTAGTCTTGGTCCCTTCTTACTACCACCACCTGTTGCTGATTCTTTTAAGAGATGGTTGGATATTTATATTAAATGGAGCTGAAAACATATGAAAATGTCTAAGGCATTTATGAATTAATTTGTAAGAGAGTGTTTCACTTTGCGTTAATGAACTGATTTCACAAGGATGATCTGATGATGTTTTAATACGAAATGTAACTTTTGGGATTGTTGAAGCTCTGGCTGTAACACCTCCACCTGTGCCAAGAGAAGCAGATTAGGATTTGGTGGAGGCAGCTGGCTAAAACACGAGTACAATGAGAATTGAGCCAGGAAGACTGAATCACAGCATTCAGACCTGGGCCTGACTATGCCAGTCATTGGGGCTGTTTGAAGCTTGTGCAGAACCCTGTCTCCACCTGAGATCCTTATTTTGAGCTTTCAGAGTAATTATAGCACACAAATAAGAAAGTGTGAAATCCTTGCCTGGGGCCGTGGGGACACAGTGGAATGGATTTCATGTTGGGTGATCTCTGGTGCAGCTTTAGTCCTCTATGCTATTTCACATTTCTCTACCAATGTTTGAATTACTCCTTTCTTGTTCATGCTTTGTTCTGTGTTATTTCGGTGCCTGAGGCTGCCTGTGTTTCTAGCTGACTCTTCTCTTACATGACCCTTGTTGCTAAAGTGAATGAGTGCTTTTGACTTCAGACTTGGCTCCCATCTGTGTATTTAAAGGTAAAATTATTTCTAATGCTAATTGGGATGAGATAAAATGAGAGAAAGAGAGTTTAAAAATTCATACTGAATATTTATAAGCATCTTCAGTGCATTTGGTGAAACTGGGATGAAAAGGTTTCGAAAAGGTTTCTAATTTCTGCTGTGAGGCACTTTGTTGTGCTTCACTTACAATGGTAACTGAAGCTGTGGGGCCCGTGAAGGCTCCAAATACATTTATTTGTACCGAGTTTAGGTCATATTTTCTGTTGGTGTAATTACTGAGCAGTAATGGAATGAAGAAGCTCACCTATGCCAATTTATGGCTCTTTTCAAAGTCAGGAGTGATGCTTGGTCAGTGCTTGGACTCTGTGAGGAGAGATGTTTTGTATTATACTTCTTAGGAAAAAAAAAAAGAAAAATTATTTAAAAATTATTATTTGCGGGATGGGTTTCTTTTTTTTCCTTTAGCACCAGTGTTTGTTTGAACCCTCAGATCCACATATTCATTCTAAGGCAGGCAAGCAGCTCTGGGGAGGGTCTTTGTCAGCCTGGCTGAGTGAGGGCTTTCTGTGAATCCCATTCACTGACAGATGCATTTATGCTGATTTTGGTGACCAAAGAAGGTGGTAACTTGCTATAAATTGCCCTTTGCTTGTATTTATAAATGATTTTGCTCAAAAGAAAGTTGTTGCAGACTGTTGTTCCCATTAGTAACTCGGGAGAGGAACCTTAACAAAAGATTAAAGTAAACTGGTTTTAGAATGTTACAGTGTTGGGGAGAAATCTTTGGAAATGTCGCACAAAAGCCAGCAGTGTGCTGTAGGGATTCTGCATTATGTGAAAGAGTGTGAAAGGCAGTATGGGAGAGCTGGGCAGAGGTAATTCCTATTAAAACAAGAGGGGGCAATCCCAGTTGTTCTTAAGCTTTTTGTGGGTACCATAATGTATGTAGCTAGAGCTCTGCAGTGAGACAATAAAATGCAATGTTAAAGATAAGGAGCCACTAAAATTTGATGTTAAAGATAAGCCTTGGAACCAATGTTCATCTTTATTTTTGTATTGTATATTACCTCTTAAAACTAGTGACAGGCTGTGAATGCTGGACCTCTCCCTGAGAGCCAGATAAAGTACTGATGCCACTGGCAGCTTTATTCAGCTTGGGTATTACTTTAAGAACTTATTGCTGCTTCATAATACCTTTGCTAGATGGGCTTTTCTGGTCAGGAGATGCTGATACTTGTTTTCAGTGTCAGCTCTGCCCAAGGTGGCCTCAGTTGCTGCAGTTTTAGAATGAGGAACAGCATCTGATTTTAGTCTTTCTGTGGCTTTTCTTTAAACTTTGGCACTGCTTTGCAGCTGATATTGATTTCCTTTGCTTTGTGACAGGCAAAACTGCAACTGATGTCACTGTGCATATTGTTCAAGGCAAGACCGAGAAAGAAGGGCAGTTTGATTTTCTCTGTCAAGCAGATAAGATGGGATGGGAGCCATCAGCTCTGAGGGAACCATGTGTGCTGTCCCATCCTAGATTGGGTGTCTCTGAGGAACAGGCTACTTTATACCTGGTTTTTCCTTCTTGGAGCAGTTGAGGGCTCAGCAGTGGACTGTCTTTTTCTCTCTTTCAATACCGGGGAATGGCCTCTCTCAGGAGCAATGCCTGGACCTGGCAGGGGAGAATTGTAGCTGCCTGTTTACAGCCCTCTTCCCAGCCGTGGCATCTAGGGCAGCACAGAGTCACTCCCTTTTCTTGCTGGGGAAAGACTATCATATGTAAGGAGGAGAGGGCAGAAAGGTTGAGAACTATGAATTTAACTTACTTATTTTTATTTCAATAATAATTACACCTCAACTTCCGTGGTTGAGCAGTAGCCTGAGAACAGCTAAGATACTTCAGACATATTGGTGCTGAAACTGTGCACAATATGAAACTTTTCGTGCTTCTTCCTATACCAAATGGTACATCCTAGCCATTTTCATAGAATCATGGATTGTTAAGGTTGGAAAAGACCATAAGATCATAAAGTCTATTTTGCTTTCAGTTAAGTGTCTTCCATTGAAAGAGTTTTTCTTTCCTTCATTTAGTTGAACACTGAATTTTTAAAAGTTATTTTCTGGTCCACGTTCTTTCAGGAAGAGGGTTAAACAGATTTCATCTTTGCTTCAGAAAGTGTTATTAATAACCACAAGGAGTCTGCAAATATGAAGAAAAGAAGGAGACAGGTGGATATAAAATGTTTTGCTCTACTTGCTGTTTTGTATTTGTGATTCTGGTTTTGCGTGTATGTATTTTTCACCAGTACTTTTATACAAATATTGCAAGTAATGAAGTGCTTGTAATTCCTGAGATTCTGAAAGCCGTGTTTTGTAATGGACAATATTTATACATCAAGGCAATAAGTAGGCCCATTTCTAATGCTAAAGAATCCTCCTCACTTGAATATTAAAGTGCTTTCCAGTAATTAGTTATCTTACTTAATCGCTAATTTTTTTTCTGAGGGCAGGAAGCTTTGCTTTTGTCTTACAGAAAGAACCTGAACCACCAGGCTGAGTGCGTTATGTTCCATGGTACATGCTGAACCTGCTGTTGCCAGAATAGGAATTTTACTCCATAGCAATTCCAGCTTTACAGCTACAATATTACAGAGCAGATACTGCTGATGACACTTTGGAGTCTTTATGTACAGGAGATCTGTTTTCATTTCACTTCATTCTATACACGGTTCATTTCACTATTCGTTCTTTTGCTGTAGCTCCAAATCAGAGGAGACTTCCTGGAATAGCTGATAGTGGGAATGTAAGTTCTGCTGTGAGCTACCTGTGTCCTCCATTTGGTTGCTGCCAAGAAGTTACTGGCTTGGTAGCAGGAGTCCCTCAGAATTGGAAGCTTCAGTCATTTCTTGCGGTATTCACAGATTTCAGTGCAAAATCCTCATCAAAGCCTGACATTTTAGGCCCTTTCCCTGGTGTCTGATTTCTCCCACATGTACATTCATTAATTTCAAGGATTTACTGCAGAGTTCAGATTCTTCCTAAAAATTGCTTTGTTTCTGCTATTAGTTATTCACAATCCACAGTGCTGGATCACATAATCTTTCAGGTATTGCCTCACTGAGTTGCCTTCCTGCGTGTCCCCCTGTAGGTTTAATTGATCCAGTGTGAAAAACCATGTGAATCATAAAATATCCAAGTTCCTCAAAGATTACTGGGATAACTGTGGGAAGAGTGGAGTAGTCTTAGTCAGACTTATTCATTAATTTGTCTGAAAGTCTGGTCGTTGTTGTACTAATTGTAATTGCTTATGGTCAAACTTGAATACACCAGCTTTAAAAGGTTACTATATACGATATTGCTTCATGCTAAGAGGTACTAGAAACTAACCTTGTATGGAACATAAACAGAAAATATCTGTTATATATTTTTAGATATCTTCAAAATTGCTTAGACTAATCCTTAATGGAAGAACATCAAGATCAATTTTTGACTGGAATTGATTTTAATGGTTGATACTGAGATAAAAGGAAGAAAAGTAGCATGATTTCACAGAGAGAGTTAGAGGGGTAATTGCACCAGAAACAGCAAAGGATGGTAATGGTTAGCACACCAGGATGGATTTCAAGTTGTAACTGCTCTGCCTATTTAGATTTTTTTTTCCCCCATGCATGTTTTTGAGGCATAGAGTAATGTATCCAATGTGGGGGAAGGGCATTTTCCTGGAGAGCCAGATCTATTGCCAAACTCACGATTATGTAAATACCTGATCACCCAGTTGGTAAAGATGTCAGATACAAGTTTAACTGTAAATCTGCCTTTAAAACAATTACCTAAACCCAGACAGAATCTGAACCTTCCGAGCTGTGACTCTGAGGATATATACTAAATGCAGGAGACTTTTGTGGCCTCTACTGAGAACTCTCATAGCCTCCTTTCTTCTTCTGCCTCAGCTGTTGTATTTTTCACAGGTGTGTGGAGCTGAAGCTGAATATTCTGATTATTCACCCAGAACAGCTCTCCAGTCAGCCATGCAGATCACCTCCAGGGAACCGTAATGATTTTGATGAAATCTCCTTAACCTTTTATAAACACTTTAAGAGGTCTTTTTATCAGAACAGAATGCTTTGATTTTTTTTTTTTTAAGTTACTTTGCGTTTATGTATCATACAGAATGGAACTTTAACATGAAAATTAAATGCTTTCATTTCAGTGACAGTAAATGTTTCAATTAACATAAAGCACTTTGAAGGAAAAGAAAACCCAAACTTGCATACTCATTTTTGGAATGATCAGATTTTAAACTTTTAGACTTCACTATGTTCTATTTCCATACTGCTTCACATGTATAGTAAAATATGTTTGTGGAACTGTACCAGATATAGTGATAGATTGACTGAAACAAGAGATAATTTTGTAGAAGGCAATTTGTATTTGTGCACTGTATATACCTGTATTTATGAATAAATCAGAATCTGTTTTATGGCAGCATGATGATGCTACCTGTATTCAGCCCAGGTTTTCACAACAATTTTTCTATCTAGACATCAGCCTTGGTATTTCAGTAAAGAACTTTGAACTCCTGCTAAGATGTTTATGTTATCCTGAAGTACAGATAATAAAAAGGAGAGAAACAGGCTGTCATAGCTGTCCTAGAATATCTCTTTTGAGAAGTTATTTTACATGCAGGGTAGTCGAACCTTTGAAGTTAAAATGTTCACAGCATTAACATATCCCAACCATTTTTTTTTCAACTTTTACAAGGCCAAACTTAGTTTAAAAATGTGCAGTTACTTGCTTACATTGAGATGTTCAACTGGAATGTCCCTATTAAGTTCAAATGGGGAAAGAACTGTTCATTTGAGATTCAACTGGAGCTTCCTAATCAAGTGCTGGAAGTCTGATGCTGTTCTCCTAACATTATGTCTTTTAGCCTTCTAAAAGCTAAATGTCTACTAGCCTTCCATTTGCTCTCTGCCAGTTCTGAGGAGAGAAATGCATTTAGTTATGGGAAGCCTTCCAGAGGTGTTTGCTTGCTCCTTAATTGTCTTGGACATCAAGGGTGCAGAACACTGTTTACACCTGAACACTGAGCTGTCTGTTTTCTTAATATGCTTTGTATGTTCCATTTCGGGGTGCTCAGAAGAAGTTCCAAGTATCATATTTTTCTGAAAGTGGAAATCTCTTTGCTTTCTGCCTTCCATCTTATGGTGTTAGGTCGGGTGTCTTACAACAGCTCAGCAAAGCACTTATGTAAGACCCTCTTGGTGCGGGATGCTCTCTGGAATTTCAAATATTTTGAAGTTCATTTTGTTGTTTTATTCTGGCTTTTTCAGGAAATGTGGAATGCTTCCTCTTGTGATTTGGGGTGCGCGTCAGAAATATTGGCACTGTTGACCTTAAATGTGAGGTGGAAAGAGTACTAAGTGTATACAAGTGAAGTTATGCACTGTAAAACCTGTAGCAAACTAATTTAATGCTGCTGGGTGCACTTTTCAAAAATAACTTAGGAGTGGCATTCTCAAGACTGGTTGGGGCTCTTTGGCATAGCTCTTCACAAGTCTTGTCGTAGATTCCTGAATCGCTTCACAGATGAAAGTTTTCTTGTCATCCTTATTAACAGCCAATAGCTCCATGATGTTGTTTTGTTTTTTTTTTTCCTTTCTCTCTCTCTTCCTCAGCTCCCTTTTTTAGAATCTGGATACTTTTTTTATCACAATGGTCTTGCTAAAGCCAGGAGAAGACGCAGCCTTCAACACAAGCTTCGTCTGGAAAAGGACTCCAGGGTAAGTGTTTCATCATTATGTGCAGCTCTCATGTTTCCTTTGTGATGCAGACCGTTTTTTTATGTGATTAGGGTGATGATGAAATCTGCGGCTATGGTTATGGGTTTTTTTCCCCATGCTTGTTTCAAGCTTGGTGGCTTCTGTATGCACACACTTCCTAAATAGCCTCAGCTTTTATTATTTCACTGTTACAAATAGTCATACATTCTGAGACATATCCTCTGTCCAGTAAGACCCAGTGATGCCATAGTCTCCAGAACATCTCTGTGCACTCTGTAATGTGGGGAGAAGCCATCCGAGGTACATCTTCTGGTTGTCCCCTCCACGAGTCCTGCTACCCACGGGTTATTCAGCCCTGAATACCTTGTGGTGTGAATGGCACTTTCTCTGCAATCACCGTAGATTCCCTTCTTCTCAGGGAAGAGTATAAACACCAGTTACTAGAGGAGCGCAAGCTGTCAAACTTCAGTAGTTCTGTTAGAGGCTTTTGATTGCAATCTGCAAATGGTGTGCTCAGTTTTCAGAAGCATAAACCTCTCAGACAGGAGAAAAAGGCCCTGTTTGTGGAAGGCTATGAGCTAGCACTGACAAATTCTTTTTCCTTATATGCAGAGTTTTTGCACCAGTTTAATACTGAGCTAAGTTGGGCCGGGTAGCACAAAGAATATATTTACTGCCCAAAGAAAGTAGATCAGCCTGAGGAATGATATCATGACAGCAAATAGATTATTTTTTAATCCTTCAGTATTTCAACTCTCTGCGCTGTGAAGAGGGGGAAACAATTTTGTTGCGGGCAGAATGTGATTGCCAGATTTATGTTACTGTAACACCCATGCCAGTGAAACACTTGAGTAGGAAGAAGAGGAAAATAGGATAAATAAGATCATAATTGTTGTTGTGACACCAGAGCAAGCAAGGTCTGATGAATTCTCAGCTTAATTTTCCTGCTTCTGCAGAAATTTCAAGTGATTCCAGGCCCAGGTCCAGCTAGGATGCCCATGGCTGGTCACTTCTGTGGTTGAGAGCCATGTGAGGGAATCACACAGGTTCTAGGTGCTGCCTGCCACATTACTCTGTCCTGAGATGCTGATAGCTGGGTGCTGTAGGGTACCTCTTCCTGGTCCCATTCTCTAAAAAGAAACCTGATACAGCTGAGGGGTTACGAGGAAGAGACACGTCCAACCTGCCTTTAATAGAAATTCTCAGGCTTCTGTTTTGTTTGGGAAACAAGGATCAGAAAGTAAGTCACTGGGGAAAATCTACAATTAGTGAATACTAAAGCAAATGTCCTGAGAAGTGTTCCCTTTCTCTGAACCACCCAATCTTGTAAAGTCATTTATGAGGAAATGCATGAGAAGATTTAAGAGAAATAGCTCACTTTTAAGTCAGAATATTGAAAAGTGGTGGCTGAGTACAGTCACTGTGCAGAGTCATTCCATATGCTCTTTGGAAATAAATATTTCTGTAAGCCTCTGAAAATTTTACGGATACCTGTGATATTTGTATGAAACCACCAATTCTCACTGAAGCCTAATACAACATGTCTGAGCACTCCTGTACTAACTCCAGACTGGCTCTTGCAGTGATACCTCTAGACTAAGTGTCTGCACTGCTATTAAGAATAGCTTAAGTGGATCTACCTTCTCATTCAGAGGTGTTCCCTTTCATAGTCATCTGATATTTTCAGTTTCTAGACTCCCAGTTGGCTTCTGTCACATGCAGTGAAATCTCATTTTTCCTGATAATCTCCATCTCATTCTGGTACTGCATACCAATGGCTCCCTCCTTTCATCTCAGGGAATAAAGCCCTGTGTTTAAATAACTGAGAATGTCTCCCATGTGAGAAAAAGGATCATCCTGGGTGAATTCTGACTTCGTGGTTTGCACTGGAAAATGGAAGGGAGATGAAGCAATGTTTGATTTGCGTGTGTAACATGACATTTTCTCATCTAGCCTGTCCTGTTGAATGGTCCTTGAGCTCTTATGATACCATGTAGATCAGTTGCTTTATGTAATACAGTTTGAGAGCAATTAAAATCATTAGTCTTATCCCCTTCTTCTTTTCAATGTGAAGTTTGGAGAAAAAAAAATTCCTGTCAAATTTGTGTATAAACGGAAATGGGAGTTGTGTTGACAGTACTTAATTTCAAACTCTAAAAGTAATTTCTAAATGTAATGGCAGCTTTCTAGACCATTTACAATTTTACTTAGCAACAAATGTCAGCACTGTCATGGTTAATATGTTAATGCATGAAGCCAAGAATAAAATGTTCCTGTTGTCAGGCTAGCCAGGAAGAAAACTTCCACCACAGGGCTATAAAAATCTCTCAGGAACCGTTATGGTAAATGCTGTTGCAAAAAGTTGCTTGGCCCTACCCAAATGTGAGAAAGTGGGCTGCACTTATTCTCTATACTTTTCACTTTTAAGGAGGTTGCAATGCCTAGGTAATTTTAATTATTAGCTGAAAAACAGCACAGATATTTTTCATCTCAATTAATTAATGTTGTTTAATTAAGTCCCTTGAGGATCCATGTCAGTTTTTCAGGAGTCTAAGATAGATGACACAGCACTATGCAAACAGGTTACTGCATAATTTCCATGCTCTGCATGTCTTTTAAAATGCTCAAAAGTTCTTTGTTGTGTAAAATGTACTGTATGTTTTAACTGAAATAATTCGGAGCTATGCTAAACACATTACAGCAGTTATGTGATAAATGTCACTGCAGTCAAGGGGTAGGAATGGAATGTTATTAAATTCCTAGAAATCCAACAAGAACTAATCTTTGGTCAGAAGAACCATCTCAAATACAATGGTTTTGACATTATTTAATAGGTTCATATTGCTGAAGCCTGGAGCAGTCCTGGCAGTGGGTGAAGGTACATGGAGTGGTGTCACAAAGTGTGTTGTCCTACTGAACTGTTCAAGAAGAAAGTGCAGGTGCATGAGGCACTGTGGCTTTTGCTGTCAGTACTGTCCTGTAAGGGATCCTTACTGTCAAGGTGGCAAATTCCACAGTGAACTGAACTGCTTCAAATGGAGACTGTTTTGTTAATTAAATTACGTTATCTGAGATACAGAGAACCTTCCAGGAGAGGTTTGCTTTGACTCTTTTGCATCAGTTGCAAATTTCTGTGATTTCCAGGTGCACTTGTATTTTGTTATTTTAGCTTATATTCCTTTGGTGCCAAATGAATTGCGGGGAGGGGAGAGATTCCCTTTACCGTTTTTATGTCTTTAAGCTGGAATTCTTAATGAGCTAAGACATAACAGCAACATCTCCAGCATTCTCCATGTGAAGTTGGATTTTCGTGTGCCTTTATCTGTTTATTGCTTCAGCAGAAATGTCTCAGATCAAAAGGTCAGCCATTAGGCTTTTTTGGCCTTGGAAGACTTCATTTCAGGGGGCTGCTGTACTTTGCCCTGCAGACAGGGAAGCAGCCCTTGCCATGACCCATGGGCACAGACAGCTGGGAGGAGGTGACAGCAAGGATAAGGGCCCTGGGTGGAATAAAGCCATGAGGAACCAGAGTAGGATGGGACCAAGCATCAGTGTAAATGTGAAGAGAAAGTAAGTGGGACAGGCTGGCACAAGAGCCCAGAGTCAGTGAGAAGGTTGAGTGATCTGTGTGTGGAGGAGCCCATGAGCTTAGTGGGACATGGAGGAGCATGGGATAGGCTGGAGAGACTGGAAACAAGGTGTCCACATTGGCATCAAAATATGCAGCTTCCTAAGCGCAGGTCACAACACAACCTCAGAGCGAGGGGACCTTTAGAGAGTCTTCCCTGTGTGTCAGAGCCTTATCCAAGA
>VWZT01008924.1:0-58768 GCA_013397055.1 Pachycephala philippinensis
TTAAATATATTTATTAACAGTATATTTCAGGTACCTATTTTTAAAGATGCAAATTAAAAATTGTTAGATTTGTGTCTGATGTGTTATAATGGAGGTTGTTTTTTATAAAAGGCAGCAGTGGTTTGAAAAGGCTTAATTCTGGAAGACTTCATTTGTTGTCTTTGGATGTCATTGTCAACAAATTCAGTGATTGTATTGTGTTTGAACAGTTTCCCCAAAAAACTAATTCATGCTAACATCTGAAAAAGAAGTAGTCTGCCAAAAGGAAGGCTTGCTTTGGGAAATACCAATTAGCAGATTGCTGGTTGTGGAAAAAGAATATAGCAGCCTTTCTTTCTCTCCCACATCTGAAATTTATCCTTGTTCAGCTCTCACATTTATTCAGTGGAATGAGTAATCTCGCCTCATCTTAACTGTCTGAAACCACAATGACCACCTAAGATAATCTTCTGGCTAATTTCTGTCACTAGTGGGGGAAGGCAGGCACATCAAAGAGGCAGTGCACCCTTTCCTGAGGAAGTATATGACAGGCAGGTGGTTTATCATAGATATCCATATCCAGTGACTTTCATGAGCATCTGTGTACCTGATTTTTATAAAAGGTTAGTGCTAGGTGAAGCAGTTGAGTTGAATTAAAAAACCCCCAAAACATGACCAATCCTTTTAACTGCTTATATTTTCTGATCCAGTTTCCAAAGTTCAGAACCTGAGAATGGGGGAGGTGTTTGCTTTAGAGGAGTACACATTCCTTAGAGTTTTCAGTAGCAGGAGAGGGAGATAAGGATAATTTACAGGACTTGGTGCTGAGGAAGTGCCTAGGCTGTTGTTTTATTGAAAATCATTCAGTAAGCCAAAGTTTGCTCAAGTCTCCGGAGCAGGACTTCCTTTAATAGGCATGAAGGAATTTATAAATGTGAAGTGAAAACCTAAACTATTTAAGATTTCACTTATAGTTGACTAATGTTGTCAAAAGTTTATCTGACTCAAGGTGAGTTGAAACAAGCTTTTTACCATCCTGCCAAGGTCACTGAAATTATCATTGTTGCATTTTCATGCTTCTAATAATAAAAAAATAATTGATTACTCAAAATTTTTAATGTTTGTATTTTTATTCAAAGGAAGAAGGATATTTCAGGAAACATGAAGAAGGCAAAACAATTACTTGGAAAACTGCGTATAAATTTTTTGGACAAAAAATGCCTGTGTAGCAGTACTGTGTGTTTGCTCTTTGCAAACACATGTTTTTATTTCCTCTGAACATTGTGACTTGCATTTTTTGTATACAAAAGAAGTGACAGAAGATGGCTATCCAGCCTAATACAAATCCATTGGGTCACAGACTATCAGTTACTCTATTTTCAGTTTCCTTTTCAGGATTACTACGTAAGCCGGCTTTCTAGGTTGTGTCTTTTCCTCAGTGGTACATACATTCCGTATATATGCAGAGCCTTAGATTAAGATGTGGCAGGCTGTGGAATGAGTATAATACCTGCTGACTGTTGTAAAAAGAGATGGTGAGCTTCTGGGTAACTTCCTGTGTATGCTGCACCTCTCCCACCAATCCTCTGTTTGAATGGGTTTCAGGGATTTGCTATGCAAACTGTGGAGACATCTGTCCACCCAGCTGACTGTAACTACTGCATATATCCATTACACACATGTAGTCTGCTCTGATACTTTTGGACAGTGTTAAGTATCCTGTGTATTTGCTTTACAGTTTTTTGACACCCCAACAGGCAGGCAGATACTCTTGCAGGGCATCTGTCAGACCTTCTTTGTGTTCATGCTTAGGTAGTCTGCACATGCTCTCTAACTCTGATATGATGCCAGAATACCAGATTTTTCAAATTTGTACATTATAGTGATATGGCAGATGCACATCTATTTCTGTGTAGGAATTCTTTGATACGGTTCATTGTACAATGAACATCTATTTCTCAAACTTAGCAAGAATTTCTTACCCGTAATTATGGTGATTTTCCAGAGAAGAGTGAGGAACGTGCTGAAGATCAGAAGGCAGGGTTTTGTTTTCCAGTTCAGCAGATGTTTGTCTTCCAAACTTTAGCAGCAACTCTTGGCGTTTTTGTGTGTGTATACTGAAGCCAGCTTTTATGGAGTCAGATCTACTTCTGATTACTATTTTGTTAATTTCTAAAGTTTGTGGTTGACTTTAATTTTTTTCTTTTAAAGCTATTTGAGCTGGCTATCAAAGGAATTTTATCACGAGTTGATCTTAAAGTTGGCCACTAAGATCATTGAGTCCTACCATCAACCCAGCACTGCCAAGCTCTTGCTAAACCGTGTTCCCAAGTGCTACAGGCGAAATTGATTGAATTTAAAAATTATTTCAGCCACCTTGAAACAGAATTTTGCAGCTAATAAATTTGCCTGGATTCCCATCAGTTCATTTAGGATTATTAAAAAAACCCATATACTTGGAGTATATTAAAGGCAAACTATCACCAGGCTCCTATTTAGTACAATTAATTGAGAGCAGCTGCTGTGACTCAATGAATCAGCAATAGTTAGAGATAATGGATAGTAAGACAAATGCAGTGTAATTTTTTCACATGAGAATGGTTGATGGTGTGAGAAGCAACTGTACTTCTGTTCTTCTAAAAGATTGATGCACATAGTACTTTGCATAATTTTCTTCGATAACGAATGTTGGTGCCATGAAGAAACCATTGCTCACTGTGCTGTTATTGAACATGAATTTTGAATGAGTTGCAGCATAAAGCTGCCAGATACTTATATCAATTAAATAAGAGAGCCAAAGGTCATGTTCTTTCTGTGATATTGACTCCTGTGGCTTGGGAACAATGTTTCTGGTAGCTAGTTAAGGGGTCATAACTGCATACTCCCCATACACGGAATAAGGAAACGAGGAGGCATATGAAGCAATACATACTGTTTGGATGCGAAAGTAGTGAGTTCTGTTTAATATATATGGGATATATATATGGGATAGTCTAATGGTGGCTGCTTGATCTAATGAAAATCATAGCATTTCCTAACCTTGTATAGTATTTCTACAATAGTGTTTCTAAATATACGCTAATACAATTTTGCATATGTGTACATCAATCATTAAGAATAACAGTCACTTGTTAACAGATACTATTCAAGAAGTTCCTTTCTATGGCTGGATTGAAATTGTCCTCTCTTAGCTCCCGTGTTAAATTGCAAATGATTTCTATTTCCACTTATTTCAGTTATGAGTAGGGGACAGACAGCTGATTAATGGAAGAGATTGTCCTCCTCTGCTCTGCACTGGTATGGCCTCTCCTTGAGTACTGTGTGCAGTTTTGCACACCACTATATAAGAAAGATATTGAACAATTAGAAAGTGTTCATAGGAGGGCCACAGGTAGGGTGAAAGGTCTGGAGGGGAGGCCTTATAAGGAGTGACTGAGACCACGTGATCTGTTCAGACTGGAGAAGAGGAGACTAAGAGGAGACCTCATTGCAGTCTTCAACAATCTCACAGGGGGAAATGGAGGGGCAAATACTGATGTCTTCACTCTCACGACTAGTGACAGGACTCAAGCAGTCTGAGTTCAGAAGCCTTTGGGCAATACTCTCAGGCATATGGTGGGATTCTTGGGGTGTCCTGTGTAGGGTCAGGAGCTGGACTCAATGATACTGATGGGTCCCTTCCAACTCAGCATATTCTATCATTCTGTGATTGTATGTCTCTGTGATAACACATCAACTTACATATATTTGCCTGGCATCACTGTAACTGATCTTTGAAAAGTAATTTTTGTTGATTTCACGTATGTAGCTTCAAAAAACTTGTAGACTTCTAAAAGTTTTCACCTGTCAAGGTGTGTACTTGGTCTCATGCTGGGAACTGACGCTCACTCTCAACCTATTTTGCTTTATACTAATCAGATTTTTGTTTTCCTTTTCTTTAGATTGCGGTCTTTGGTAAAGCAGTTAGAGAGAGGGGAAGCTTCAGTTGTAGATCTAAAGAAAAATTTGGACTATGCGGCAACTGTTCTTGAGTCAGTATACATTGATGAAACTAGGTGAGCTAACTACAGACAGCAGCACTCATATCTAGCACCAATTGTAATTTACATGTCAACTGTGAAGTTGTTTGAGCCAAGATTTATTACTCACAGACAATATGGTTTTAATCATTAGAATATTGTATTCTATGCAGAACAGATCTTCAATCCTTCATTTAAAAGCCTTTTCAAGTTTCCTGGGACAGAGAAAGAGATCAAAACCAATCATAAATGTAATATACTTTTTCTCAGAGAAATGTTTTCATAGTAATTGTGTCCCACTTCTAAATTTCTAAGTTTCTAAATTTCTACTCATCTATTTCTTCTGAATAATGTTAAATTTTTCACTTGTATGATGTCTTTGAAATTTAAAACACGTTACTCATGACAGAGGTAGACTGGTAAGACATTGCAGAGGAGTTCCCCCTCTGTGTTCCTTGCCATTTACCCAGTGATAAATGCACTTGTAGAGTCACCACAGATGACCAGAATGGGAAAGAGACAACTGTATGTTTCTAACTCAGAAGCTAGAAATTCCTAGAAATGACCATAAACTACCTTTGAAAGGCAGCAAGTTCAGAAATATTGATGAGCTGAAGATGTGAAGTCAGTAAATGATTATATAGTTGTGCTTCAGAAGGCTGATACTTCTTGTTTCTCAGCCTAGTAGTGAGTTTTACAATCTGAAATATACGTAAGAGAATAAACAAACAGTTGAAGATTTGTACTATTGTGTTTTACTAGGGCTGATGAATCAAAGATTTTTAAGAGCTGCTTTAATTAGAATATATGTGAGTTTCTTTTTTGTTAACGATGTTGTAGTGCTCTCAAAGGAATTATGTTTACCCTTCTGTTTCCTCATCCTTCTAGGCGTTTACTGGACACGGAAGATGAGCTCAGTGATATCCAGTCTGACTCTGTGCCCTCAGAGGTCCGTGACTGGTTGGCTTCTACCTTCACACGGCAAATGGGGATGATGCTCAAAAGGACTGAGGAAAAACCACGGTTCAGGAGTATTGTCCATGCAGTGCAAGCTGGGATATTTGTGGAAAGGTAAAGTATTGTGTAATTACTTTGTTCGAGTAACTGCCCAGGTACTGCAGATTGCATCTGTAGTATATGATGGCACAATGACAGGAGCTGGAGGAGAGTACCTTAGGCCAGAAGATGTTTCTACACAGATCTGGGTAACACCTCAAAACCTGGGATTTAGTAAAAGATTGCAAACCGAAACAATACCTACTCCTCTGTTCTTACTGTAATACAGATGTAGCAGCACAGTTGGTATAATTTTGACAGACAATATACACTTCTGCATAGTCCTAGGTCAGGAGTGACAGCATTTAAAATTTGGACAGATCAAACTCCCCCTTGCTTCTGTTTACCTCTGTGGTCTAGTATTTCTTATGAAGAAGTGCTGAGATACAGAACAAAATCTTTTACCATAGTATTACTGGAATGAATTATAGATCAATACTGATGTGAAAATTTTGGAGCTCAGGGAGGATTTCAAAAAAGCCATTGAGTCCTTTCAGCCTTCCCTCTTGTGATTTACATCACAACCTGTTGCTAAAACTGATTTTACTTTTTGAACCCTTTAAAACATTTATTCATTTCAATTTGGAGTCACTTCCAATCTTACCTTTTCTTATCAAGTAACCCCTCTTTACTGACCTTTGTTCAAGCCAGAAGGAGGGCTGGCACATGTGAAACTGTCAGCACTCTTTAGACAGCAGCTCTCAGATCTCTGGGGTAATTTTGTAACAGCAAAATTCAACTAAGGAATGGAAAAGCAGAGCACCTTTCACTGTTCATCAGAATTGCAGTGACAGCCTAACAGCCCTCTGTGCAGGAGGCTGTGCATATCAGACAGTGGACCACAAGCCGCACAGACACACAGAAGCCTCCTTTGTCATGACTATAGCCAATATTTTTATCTGTGCTCTAAAGTTACTGTACATGTGTTGAGTGGCAGGAAACTCTAATAAGACTAAACCTCTCATTTCTCCCTGGGACAGGTTTCTCCAAGGTTTGACAGGCTACTTGTGAATTAACCCTCACTCTCAGTGGGGGACTTGCTCAACATGGAAGTAAATGCAGAAAGCTGGCTCAGTAGCCTGTTTTCCAGCTGACCTGGATCACTGTGACCCAAACAAGGAAGTGTTCAGATATAATATGACACCAGAGGAGGGTTGTGACTCTCCTCAGCTAAGGGAAAGGGGTTCTGCTTCAATTGTCTCTTAAGAGAATGCCATGGAGCTTCTGACTGGAGAAAGAAAGGGATAAGAAATTCTGTGATTTGGGGAATTGGTTAATGTAAGTCTCCAAAGGGGAATGATTTTTTTTGGGTCTGAGTGCAGAAGATGACAAAGAAAAATGGCAGTGAAGGAAGACTTTGCACATGATCATTTCAGATGGGAGAAGAGAGCTTTCCATCATCTCCTTTTAGTCCTACAACGCTTGAGGGCAAAAAAGGGTGAAAGACTTTCTAGCTATGACAGCGTTTCTGCATACACCAAATCCTATTAAACACAGTGTGTCCTGAAAACGAGTTAAAAACTTTTACATACTTTATAATCTGTTTAAAATATACTTTATAATCAAGTTTAAAATCTGGTACATACATACTTAGTTTAATATGGTTACAGGTGTTGATTATTGCCTTGTTCTTTCTCTCACTCTTCCTGAAACATACATATGGTAAACACCCAAAATGTTTTATACTAGTCTTGAAAACATGCAGACAAAAGTAATGGCTGCATCACCCTGGAGTTGACTCATTGCATACAAATGGTTTCTGAAGGACTCTCAGAATTAGCTTGCATGTGGGCCAGCAAAGCTTTAAGGGAATTGAAAGGTCAGTACAGTTATGTGCAGTGGAAAATGGGGAACATTTTATTTAGTTGAGTGTAGCCTTTCCATCTGATGAAGACCTGATACTGGCAAATTCTTTGTCATGTTTGGCTGGGTAACCAAGCTATGAGATACTGGGGAGTATATAGTCTCAAGTTAAGTTATACAATAAGAATAGTACAGAGAATATAGGGCAAGTTAGGAACAAAATGGAAGGAAAAAAGGTCCACATTCCAGTTAGAGTTTTCTGGGCTAAATAAGGTCTCCTGTAATGGTCTGTTGCTTTATGAGTTTTTTTGATTGTTTGTTTTGTTTCATTTAATTCTATTTATGTATTGCTTTATCTATTTCATCTTGGTAGAATGTACAGGCGTACTTCAAATATGGTCGGCTTGAGCTACCCACCAGCTGTAATTGGAGTGCTAAAGGTAATCCCTATAAAAAGGTATTGAAGGGGGGGTCTGTACAAAGCATCAAAATAATACTGTGATATTTGACATGGTAAGGGGGATCTTAGTACTTGGCCTTTCCTTCTCTCTGACATTTAGTTAGTTCACATACATTAATCATTTAACTGGCCTAAGGGATTATCCTTTCAATAGAAGAAAGAATAGAGTTCAAGACTCTGGCCATTTTCAGGTTGTGAAGGTTGCAGTTCTGCTCTAGATTACAGTGATTAAAATGAGGATTTAGGAATAAATCACGACATCCCACAGGGAAGAAAGAAAACACAGATGGATAGATGGAGAAGGAAAAGGATCCGTTGCTGTGAGAGATGGGAATTTCTTGCATTGTTCAGCTTCAGGTCTTCAAAGTGACAGTCAGTTTATGAATGTGGACCCTTCTGTGAGTTTTGAGGTTTCAGAGTGAAAACAATTAGTCAGAAGTAGTCTGAAAAATAAACAAAGCTTCAATCCATGGGACAATTGCAAGATTCTTGACTTAGGCTGGAATTCTCAAGACTACAAACAGAAGTTAGCAACCAGCTGCCTACACAGCAGCTTTGCAGATTACATGTTGCATGTGGTTCAACCATGCCATGCAGTGGTGAAAAAAGGTGTTATAGTAGGGTTATACACAGTAGAAGTAATACAGCAGTATTAATACTGTAATATAACAGTAATACAGGGATATTAAGTGTAAAACTCATTAGGACATCTTGCAGCATTTCTCCACACTGGAAAGATTTACAATTAGGGTATCCTTTTCATTTTGGATAGTAGAACTCATCAAAAGATGTGGAGGAATTGCAAGAAGAATGATCAAACGTGCCTTTCATATACAGAATCAAAGTGTCCACCCACACCTTTTTCCAACTTCATGTTGACAAGTGCTAGCTTCACTCCTGCAAATTCTAAATTATTTGTTCTTTTGCAACTACACTCCACAGCCAGCTTATGAGGGAACATATTTATAATGGTACCTCTTCTCTTGAGTTCCTCTGAAGTAACAAGACAGTAGAAGACTCATCACCTCCTCTCAGCTGACTTAAACCTTATAGAATTCCTCCCTTCTTTCTGTGTTTTCAAATGATTAAGTTGTAAAAAGAAGTGATCATGTTAGAGTAAGTTAAAACAAACCAATAACAACAAAGCCATTGACTAATTTTGCTCAGAGTGAAATAGCACCTACGTGGTCACTGTGCACTCTAGAATAATTTTTTTTTCCAAAACTGTTTTGAGAACATGTCTTTGCCTGGATGTGTTTGGGTTTGGTAATGGATTTGGTTGAAACGGGAGGTACTTTGAAGAATTCAAAACAGGCTCCCTAGCAAAGTGGTCACAGCACCAAGCCGGACTGAGTTCAAGAAGCATTTGGATGATGCTCTCAGGCACATGGTGTTACTCTCAGGAATGTCCTGTGAAGGACTGGGATGTGGACTTGATGATCCTTGTGGGTCCTTTCCAATTCAGTAAATTCTATGATTCTGTGAAGTCTTCTGTCTTAAAAATAATATTTCATCCTAAATTTCTCAGTCCCATCTCCTCTATTGAAAATAGTGTATTTTGTTGCTTGCTTCAGTCCAGTAAGGTCAAGTAAAAAACCTTTACAGCTACCTGACTCCTTAGTGTGCTCTGTAAAATGACCTGATGATTTAAGCATGCAAAAGGGTGTAGGAGTGTACCATACAAATGTCTTCAGCTGTTCTGGATTGCCATAATCAACATTCCCCTCAGAGTCATGCTAATAAGGACAAGGACTGAGATGAAATGAAGTCAAAAAAAGATTATATTTTAACTACACATTCTCATTTTTGCCCCTGTGGTCAAGAGGACATCTGCACTTAATAACCCAAAGCTGTGGAATCACAGCTCTGTGACAGAGGTTGGTTTTAATAAAACAATGCAATACTGCATGTTCTGTGAAAAAATGCAGGCTGTAGCAGTGCAAGTCCTAGATGTATAATCTGTTCCACTTTTTCAGTGGATGAGAAGTTTGGCATTTTTTAAATTGATTGCACAGCATCTGTCTCTCTTTGTATGTATTTTATACTAATTTTTCTATTGCAGTAGTCTGTTGCCTTTCTGTATGACATGGGTGTGAAGATATAAGACTGGTTGCCGCAAAAGGGACAATCAGCCTTGTCTTTCATTTGAATAGTGTCTAAACAAACCATTCATACAGACATGTTTGAATAAGTAAGTATGTTAATTTACAGAGTACACTGTGATGATCTGCCATTCACCAGTCTAGTGCTAGAGACAGAACTTCACATTAATTAATGCTGAAGGAGTTGCATGCTTTAGAATTTAATTTTTCAGCCATTTCTGATGTCCATGCCATCACAGGAATATTTTCTAGGCTAGCTGATATACAGATAATGAGTACAGAACCTGTAGTCACTTACAATGTCTGCAGTATAGACTTCTGCTTATCTGCGGCTACAAAAATGTCGTGCCCTCCAGTAATGTTGAGCAGAATAACATCTCTCCCTGAATTTGCTTGTTGACTTATATAACAAGTCCCCAAGATTAAGAAGAGACAGAAAGCTAGGAAACTGAGCATTTAGAAAGAATTAGTGTTTCTCTTCATCTCTTGCTAGATAATGAGAGCTGTCACCTCCCACAGCCTTCCCTAAAATTTGAGATTGAACTCAAACATCTGCAAGAAGGTTAGACCTTAAACTTTAGCTGTATAAGCTGAGAAGTGAACTTCCCTTCCTTGATCTCTTGACTGACCAGCCTGCAGCACTAGTATGAACAGTGTTACAGCTGACTGTAACTTTCCCAACTGGAATTAGATATTTATTGTTCTGTTATAAATTCTGTTGGATTTTTATATAATTGTTAGCACTTCATGTATCATGTCAGCCCAAATAGGGCCATCTTAATGTCTCAGGTACTAAAGAAAAACAGGATTTTTATCTTTTCATCCTTTGGTGATTAAATTCTGGTGTAGAGAATTGCCATGTTTAGAATAAACAAACAGCATACATGTTCTTAATGGAAGCTTCTTAAACACAAATCACACAATACTGATAAGTATACTGATACTGTAAGTACACAGATGATTCTGCATTGGTTAAATGGATTTGAATAATATATTGAAAAAGAAACTATACACTTACATCACTACTGTAATTCTCAAGTTGTGAGAGAAAGTGAAGAAATTGAATTATCATGGTAAAAGGGATGACCATATTAACTGTCTTTTCTACCTACTCTTGCAGAATGTGGACAAGTGGTCCTTTGATGTATTTGCACTAAATGATGCCAGTGGGGATCATGCATTGAAATTCATTTTCTATGAGCTTCTCACACGCTACGATCTGATCAACCGTTTCAAGGTCAGTTGTTAGAAGGTTGCTATCTTCCTTCATCTTGAATTTTGTTCGACTTCCCTCTCATCCTGCTTTTTTCAATTCAAAATGCAATTTTAGTGATCTTTGAAGAATTTGTGAACATTGCACTTTCCCTAATAAACAAGACCAGATGTGATTTAAGTAGTACTTTCAATTTCAATGGGGCACCGTGAACTAGGTGGGGTTCCAAATGAAATCCATGGGAAATACTGCATTTGGTCCTCTCAGAATGATGGTGTAATTTTCCTGAGCTTTATAGGACCCTCAAGCATGCAGGCCCAAAAGAGAACAAGAGAATATGAAAGCAAATTCAAATTCATTCCAATTAGATTGGCCACCAGGTCAAAGGAGGTGATTCTGCTCCCAGCTCTGCTCTCATGAGACCCCATTTGGAGTACTGCATCCAGATCATCCAGGTCTGGAGTTCTCAGCACAGGAAAGACATGGACCTGTTGGAGCTGGTTTAGAGGAGCGTCACAAAAATGATCAGAGGGCTGGAACACCTTTCCTGTGAGGAAAGGCCAAGAGAGTTAGTGTTGTTAAGCCTGGAGAAGAGAAAGTTCTGGGGATTGTTTATTGCAGCCTTCTGGTACTTGAAGGGGACCTAATGGGACCTAAAAGAAAGATGGGGGTAAATTTTTAGCAGGACCTGTTCCAGTAGGACAAGGCCTAATGATTTTAAACTAAAAGAGGATAGATTTAGACTAGATATAAGGAAGATTTTCTTATGGTGAGAGTGGTAAAACACTGGAAAAAGTTGCCCAGAGAGGTGGTAGGTCCCCCATCCATGGAAGCATTCAAGATCAGATTGCACTCTGAGAAACCTGGTCTAGTTGAACACATCCCTGTTCATTGCAGGGCCAGGTTGACTAGGTGACTTTTAGAAGTCCCTTCCAGCCCAAACTATTCTATAATTTTGTAATTGTTACAGAGGTTTCCTCCAACTTTGAACAGGAGACATTGCCATCCAGCTCTTGACCACTCTCCCCACGCAGATACTCTGTCGTCCCTTCTACAGTTGACATTTCCATTCCCCAGGGGTTCCCACTCACTTTGACTGGAAAGAATTTACAGATGTCTAGATCCCATAGTTCTTCAGGAACTGCCTATGCCTGATGAGATATCAAGATGTCTGGTCATAACTGCTTCCTCTGCTTATATGTACCTAAGAGGAGAAGAGCAGTGATCTTTTATGTGGAAACCTTAGTGTTTAATGTATTTCCTATCTGAGCAGATGAAACTGGAGAACCCATGTTGCCAGTTGCATATGTTACCACCTGCATAGCCTCCTTTCTAGAAATCCCCTGAATTGCATTTTCTCAGGTAATTTCAGCTGCTCTTGGAGTCAGAAAAACATGGGAATTCCGTAGGACGGGCAGGCTGAATTTTGCTGTGAAAACCTAGAGGTCTGATAAATGATAGTCCTCTTAGAGTATCTAAGATTTGCTATATGGTGTATTTCATTAGAAAATCTTGAATGTGAATAGTAAAGCAGAGATATATTCCAGTAGATTGTGAAGGTAACAGGCAGTTGCCTGCAATCTATTTAGAAATATTTATCTGTGGGCAATCAATCAAGTGGTTGCTGTTTCTTTTCAATACTCTATGTGTGTTCCAGACAACATTTTATAGTATAGTTATTTCTGTGTATTTATCTGTGGAAATGATTCACCTGTAATGTAATTATGGATGAAAAAAACAGTTTGAAGTAGTAACCTGAATTCACTCTCTCTTGAGTGACTGTTTCAGATGTTCTACCATTTGTTTATTTGTGAAGTACATACTGCTCTTTGAGAACCTCTTATCAAAATATTCCCATCTGAATGCTATCCATTAGAGCTGGGTTTTTTGGGTCTTGGTTTTTTTTTTAATTCTGTTCTGCTTTACTTAGATTCCCGTTTCTGCCTTGGTGTCTTTTGTGGAAGCTCTGGAGGTTGGCTATAGTAAACACAAAAATCCTTATCACAACTTAATGCATGCCGCAGATGTCACACAGACAGTCCATCACCTCCTTTTCAAGACAGGCATGGTGGTAAGTAAAAGACTTAGCATCCTGAATATATAGTGAGTTTACAACAGTTTTTGCTTAATAATGAGATTATGATTACCCACAGTAGAACCTGTTTACACTGTAGACACACTTAATTTGATATGGCTGGGCTAATAAAGGTAAAGACTTTGGATTCTTTAGAAATAGAAGGTAAGTGAAGTTGTTGATAACTCTTTTAACAATGATCTAAAGAGAATGAATGAGAAACCCAAGTTTGGTTTTTCACTCTGCCACAGATATTCTGTGTGAATCTGCCAACACACATTTGCTGGAATTCATTTCACCTAATATGAAGAATCATATTGTCTAAGCTTTCTTCTTAACTTAAGGTAGGGAGACAGTACATCCAAAGGATAATTCATTCCACTCATCTGAGCATAACAAGTGCTGGGATCTGGAAATGCTGATGTCCATCCGCTTCTCTACAGCAAAAACATCTGAACTGGCTTGCACAGAAAGCTACAGACAGCTGAAGTCTGACAACAATGTCAGGAATGGATAGAGGGCTTAAAAAATACTTAGTGCACAATATGTTCCCACAGTGGTTCTCAAGACAAGCAAAAGAAATACATTTGAAGATGGACTAGAGAAATTGAAGGAAGATAGATTCCGGAGTGATGATCAACCATTGCAGTTTGGATTCAGCTGGAGGCTCAGAAAATTGCTGGCCCACACAGTTGGGGAGAATTAACAGCAGGGAAAGCTCAAAGTGTACCGGATACATATGTATTCATTCTCTTCTTTCTGCTGGTTACTGCTGCAGCCAGAAAAAGGAATGAAATTACTTTTAGTCTGATTCCATGGAGCAGATCTTTTCCACACGTTATTTGCCTCACTTTTTCCATGCATCTAATTTGCCCTTGTCCTTGCATTGATAGAAGTGTAGAGGCAAAGGTGAGAGTGAAAGGGAGGTTCATCTGTTCAATTTTTTGCACTTATCTCCTGTTATACCATGGCCATTCAGTGATTGCTCTGTTTGTGGCTGGTACTTGAATACATGTAATTCTGCTCTATTGCACTTCATTTTGCTGAATTCCTTTCACTAACCAGTGTGCAGTTCCAGGGTCATGGAGTCTTTGTAGTGCAGAGCAGACACACGAACCCGGGTCAGCAGATGTTGAGGCTTTTACTGCAGCTCAGGCCTTCTTGAACACTCCCCAGTTGTTACAAACTCTGTATTTGAAACTGTTGAAAAAAAGAGATAAGGAAAAATCATGTGTCTCAGCCCAACTAAATTCCAACACTTTCTCTCATGCAATGAGCACCTTTGATAGGCTATACAAAATCACTGTAAAAATTGTCTGTCAGCATCACTCATGGTGATATTTTGTATGCTGATGATACCTTTTTCTGTGCAGCTCAGTAAGAAACCTGAAAAAAATGCTGCCACCAGTGTATATTGGGTGATGGAGTACAGGACAGAGAGGTACAAGCTAACAAGATGCCGTGCAAGTCTTGCTGTGTCTTTTAGGCCCGTTTCAACAGCTGTGGAGTTGCTCACACTTGGGAACTATGTTTTGTGCATATGATCTGCCTTTCTGCAGTTCCTTGATTGCCACACTGGTGTTGCTTTCAATTCTGAAACCAGAACTGGATGCTCTTCCCTGAGGACTCACACGCTCCACTGCCTCCTGTAAACATCCCAAGTCTCCTGTGTTGAATGTAGATTGCACCTGTGAATTGCAGTCATAATGCAATTAGAGCAGTAAACACTGCTGTTTATGAGAAGCAGATATGGAAGGAGTCAGGTGCTGTCTGTCTCAAGAGCTGATTAAGACAGCCTGATCCTGATGAAAGTTGTGTCACTTGCTTCTGATTGTGCCTGAAGCAAAAAGGACTTAGGTCAGAATTGCAGCTAATACAGTTACCTGCTCAAAACCTCCTGTGGGATACTAATTGGTCACTGTTGTTTTTAGGACTATTTGTTAATGAAAACGCACTGCAAGCTGTATTCAGTTGGAACAGGTGCAATGTTGAGTAATGTGAATTGTATTCTAGTGGTGATAAAATGGATTCCCTTTTTCTCCTCAAACCATGGATGAAGGGCAGTTTTCACTTGGGGCTACTCTGCTCCAAAAGATTACTGGATCAAAACAGCTGCCCAAGTATAGCTGACCTCCATCCTATGTATGTTCAGAACTACCTTTTTTTCCATCTTGCTGCTTCTCGATCTGTTAGTCATTTAGCAGCAACTCAGATGTGAGTGAATGACTGCTATTTATTTCTAGCCTGTGATGCACCAGTGCTGAATGGGGTTTCCTATCCTATCTCTGAGTGCAATAAAGCAAGGAAAGTGTTTGTTATGAAGGGATGATGTGGATTTAAATAAGTCCCTGCCTTTTGCCCAGGCCTCTAGCAACAGGCAGTCATGTTATTGAGGTGTCCAGCACCCCAAGACCCACTCTCAATCATAAGTTCTTTAATAATGGCTGATTTGTTCTATTATAGAATGAATTATTTATTAATAGACACAAAACTAACAGACATAAGACTTAAAACAGACCATTACTACACAGGGATAAGACAAAAGGGAATACTAGTATTATACATGCGGGGTTAAAGGTACCATGAAATTTACTGCTAGCAAAGAAATAATATAACTTAGGATCCAATCTATCTTACCAATTAACGTAATTGATGGAGCACGCATCTAAATCCTTTCTCTCAATTCCCAGGAAGCTTACCACAGAATCTGCATCCAGACTCCAGGAAAAAGTCTCACATGCTTTCAGGGCACGTGGGTAGAAGGCTTCTCAGGGTGTGTGTAGGAGACTTTTGCCTTTGTGATAATTCGTGTGGACTTTTATAAACATAAGAACCATGTCTTTCGGTCACCAATGTTTATTTTTTTTTATCTCTTTCCACATCTGCTCTCATACCAAGATATGTACTCGGGGCTAGGGCTCAGACTCTCAGGTGCCTGGACGTGACCCCTTGCTGGGCTCTCTGACTCCTTCCTGGGATATTAATGTGGCCTGAGTTATCTCTTCCAAATGCCCCACCCATGAGAGAGAGGAGGACGTCCTGCCACAGTGTTAAAAAAGAGAGAACTGGAAGGACATGAAAATACTTGAGTAAGCAATGGAGAAATTTGGACGTTTTTTCCTCTGAGAGAGAGAATGCAGTGGACTAAAAAGAAAGAAAAAAACAAACCCAAAATAACCCCACCAAAACCAAACTAAACCAAACCTCTGTTTCAGAGGAAAAGGTGTTCTGAAATCACCAAATCAACTAGATTGGAAAAGACCTTTGAGATCATCAAGTCCAACCTATGACCTAACACCACCTTGTCAACTAGACCATTTCACTAAGTGCTACATCCAGTCTTTTCTTAAACACCTCCAGGGATGGTGACTCCACCACCTCCCTCGGCAGCTCATTCCAATGCCCAATCACTCTTTCTGTGAAGAACTTCTTCTTAATATCCAGCCTACGCCTCCGTTGGTGAAGCTTAAGACTGTTCTTGTCTTGTTGCTGGTTGCCTGGGAGAAGAGACAGACCCCCACCTGCCTTTGAGGTAGTTGTAGAGAGTGATAAGGCCTTTTCCCTGAGCCTTCTTTTCTCCAGGCTAAACAACCCCAGCTCCTTCAGCCACTCCTCATAGGACTTGTGTTCCAGGCCCTTCACCAGCCTTGTTGCCCTTCTCTGGACATGCTCCAGCATCTCAACATCCTTCCTAAACTGAGGGGCCCAGAACTGGACACAGTACCCAAGGTGTGGCCTCACCAGTGCTGAGTACAGGGGAAGAATCACNCTCCTACCCTCCAGCAGATTGACATTCACACCCAATTTGGTGTCATCTGCAAATTTGCTAATGGTAGACTCAGTCCCCTCATCCTGATCCTTTAAACAGGACTGGGCCCAGCATTGATCCCTGGGGACACCACTAGTGACTGGCCACCAGCTGGAGGCAGCACCATTCACCACCACACTCTGGGCCTGGCCATCCACCCAGTTCTCAACCCAGTGAAAAGCGCACCTGTCCAAGCCATGGGCTGCCAGCTTTTCCAGGATAATTCTATGGGAGATGGTGTCAAAGGCTTTGCTGAAGTCCTGGTAGACAACATCCACAGCCTTCCCCTCATCCACCAGGCAGATCACCTGGTCATAAAAGGAGATCAGGTTGGCTAGTCATGGCTGAACCCTCCTAAATCCATGATGGCTGGGTCTGATCCCTAGGCTATCTTGTATGTGCCGTGTGATCACACTCAAAATGAACTGTTCCATAACATTGCTGGGCACTGAGATCAGGCTGATAGGCGTGGAGTTTCCTGGATCCTCCTTTTGGCCCTTTTTATGAATGTGTGTCACGCTGGCCAGCTTCCAGTCATCTGGGACCTCCCTGGTTAGCCAAGACTGATGATAAATGATGGAGAGCAACTTAGTGATCTCTTCTGCCAGCTCCCTCATCACTCTAGGATGGATACCACCTGGTGCCATGGACTTGTGAGCATGGAAGTGGCTCAGCAGGTCACTGCTTCCTCCTGGATTACAGGGGATCTATTCTGCTTCCTGTCCCTGTCTACTAGCTCAGGAGGCCAGTTGTCCTGATGATGACCTGTGTTATTGTTGAAAACTGAGGAAAAGGTTTTAAGTACCTCAGCTTTCCTCACCTTTGGTAACTATATTCTCCACCATGTACAATAAAGAGCTGAGGTTTTCCTTGCCCCTCTCCTTTTGCCATTAATATACTTATAAACACATTTTTTATTATCCTTTACAGAAGTGAATATGTGCAATATGTATAAATATGTGCGGAGGTCAGAGAATGTACACATACCAGAACTTCCATCTAGAAAAGAGAAACTAGAGTGTGTGTGCTTGTAAGCATAGGTACATGCTTGCACTGCAGTCAGTGTCTGAACTGAGCCCGTGGTCAATGTATTTCTACTGCAATAAGCTACACACACAGCAGTCCATGCAGACCAGTATGATGGAGTTGTAGTCCAGAGGAGTGTCTTCTGCTTCCCAGGAATATTCCCAAACACTAATCATTCCCACACCCAAATCATATCTGTAATTTGGTTTAGGATCTAATATAGCCCAATAGGAAACCACTCCACAAACTCGCAGCACTGTGTGTCAACAGTGACATTTCAGCTGTGTTTTTCTTGTTTAAATGTTTTTTTCAACCTTGGTCTTAGTTTTTTTTTCTTTTTTCTCTGTTTTCACCTCACCTTCCCTGAACTATACAGTCAATCTCAAAGTGCATAGATTAAGGTAGTGTGAAAATGAGAAATGATGGCCCTAGAGGTCATCAGTCCTAATGTCCTGCTCACAGCAGGGCTACTGTAGCTTCTTACATGTATAGTATGTTCACACACAGTAAAGAAACGTAGGGGGCATTTTCCTCTTTCCAGGATTTGCTCACATCAGTATGTTATCATTACTGTAGTATATATAGTTCTTTAGTTCATCACTTCTACAATATTTATGCAAGCAACTTGGGCATGCTGGAATACAAGACTTTGGTTTGAGAAGTGTGTTAGGGCCATTGGTTTAATTCTTCACCAACGGGATGAAAACAACTTGTGAAAAATTATATACAAAAATAGAAAAACCCCCTCATTTTCCTTGCCAGCTAGTTATTTGTTGTAGAAGCGAATTTCACAGGACACCCTCCCTTTACGGCTGAAGGTGAAAGAGCAGAGAGGCTGCTGTCTTGCTAAAGTCTTTTATTCCATAGTCTCATAGTTTTCTGAAGGTTGAGTTCAAAGGGGATACATGATATTCCAAGCAGTAGCAACAGCAGCAGAAACAGCAGGCAGCAAGCAAATAAGTAGGTAAAATTTCTTCTCAAAACTCACAGAAGTATAGCTTAACCAGTAAGATTAACACACGATTCTAGTTTTTCCTTTTTCAACCTATCCTGGTCTAATTCTAACAATCATAAGTCTTACACAGAATTTGCCTATTCGGTTTCTATCAGCTTTTATTGTTTATGTGAACACTCTATCTAAAAAATGTGAACAATACAGTTTCATCTATGTTTTGTCTAAAGTAAAGAGATCCTGTGAAAGGGTAGTTCTGCTGCAGTAAAAACTGTGTTTAAGGTCTCTTTTGCTGCAGCTTTTCAGTGTTTGAAGCACTTAGCATATATTTCTACTAAAAGTTTAAAATCTACATTTCTATTTCACTTTGGTGTGACATCATATATCTCAGCTTAGTCAAAGGTTCCAACTCAGTTTCTGTACTTTGGCTTCCCTCTGGGCCTGTGTCCAGAGGCACCCTCACTCCAACAATTTGTAATGTGGAAAAATACTTTTTTAAAAATAGTCTATATAGTTAAAATTTGTTCTAGTCTTAAAAGTAAGAAACATGTTTCTGGTTTGTCTTTACATGGTTCATTTGCCTTTGTCATGCTCCCTGTTATTTATGAAGTCTCTGAAGTGTTTTGTTTCATCCCTCATTTTTGTTTTATTTTATTTTCAATTAAATCTTCTTTCCCTCTCCTTTCCTGAAATTTCATTACTTTTCCTATTATTTTTTCCCTCGGAGTGATGCTTTGGAGTTAGTTTGCTATACTTTACTGTATGAACTACAATGTTTTTGGCTCTTTCATAGACAAAATGTTGAAAGAGAATTTGGAATTAATTTGATGTTTATCTCATAGAGGATTGGCATACAAGCATGATGTGCAGGAACAGCTTCCAAGAGCTGACACAATTTTTGCTCATTTCATTCCTTCCTTTATTAAACTCTGTCATTCAGCTCTGATTATTACTTTCTTTGGTATTGTTTTCTGATTGATCTTTATAACTGTTTGGAAATATCACGATTTCGTTTTTAACCTAGACAATGATGTGAAAATTGTATCGCTTAAGACTTCTTTCTCTGATACTAACAAGAATTACAGGAGACTATTTCCTGTAGCAGACCTGAAAAACTGTGAAAATGCAGGATTTCTGTCACATCTTTTAGTACTAAAGGGAAGTGAGATCATCTTCTCCACTTAGCCTATTGCGATTAATAAGCAGATCATCATAAGCTTTCAAAATAACACCTACTTTGGAATGAAAGTTCATAAACTCTTGGAAAGGAAACTAGTTAATTACTTACATTGTAGCAATTTCTTGGAAATGCATTCTTTTTTTTTGTTAGATTTGGAAACACTACTCTTTCCCCTTCCTTCTTCTTTCTATATGCACCAATCCTTTTGTTTACATGCAAATGAACCACTCTAGTAGCTAAGGTTTCACATTTATTGTATATTTTTGAAAGGCAGTCATGCTTCCTTGCCCTCTTTTTTTCACTCTGGAAGCCAGTACTTGCTATTTCATGCCTTTTAGCCCCTGCCATTTCTGACCTCCTACCATTGCAGAAAATTTGATATGGTTTTATTCTGGATTGATTTTGTCAGCCCTTTAGAAATCAAAACCATTCACATTTCCTTGCTCTTTTCATTTTTTGTGACAGTGTCCTGCTGGTTTTGATGGCTTTGTTCTTTAAAAATTAGCTATTTCCATGATGAAATCCACCACAAAACAGTGAAATGTAAAGTCAGCGCTTTGATGGAGATTGCATCTGTTCTCTGCAAGCTCTTTGCTGTCTTGTTTGCTTTCTCTTGCAAGGTTGTGGCAGGAAAAAAGGGACTAATAGGTTCCAATTACTTCCCTCCTGTTACTCACAAGCCTATTTTGACTTTGTTCTACTTACACTACTTTATTTATTTCCAACAGTTCACAGTTGTAATTCCAGTTTTATTCTGAGCGATCTTCCTCAAATGCAGTTATGATACTTAATACTGCTAATACAGGATACTGCTAATAATAAGACCTAACACACCCTATTTGAAAACCTACCTTACCCAAAATGGTTCAACAAGTAATGCTTAGGCAAGGTATGCAAGTCAGCACTTTTCCTGTATGTGTCTTAAGAGACAAGGTAGGAGACCTCAAACAGCAAGGCTCATTGCCTTAGTGATGTTTTAAGACTTGGGTCATGAGATTTTGTTGGTATGGGACTTGTCAGATGCTGAATGTGTCCTGAATGGGTTCTGCATGCATAATACAGGCTTGCTCTGGCTGTTACCGAGCACTTGTGCCCTGATTTTTTCTATCATTTGCAGTCTCTCCTTTTGGGAGATGGCAGCCCACAGGTGGCAATGAAAGTCCAGATCTAGACATGTAGCCTGGAAACCCTACTTCCATTTTTTCCCCCATTGCAGTTGCCAGAAGTTGTTGCTTGAAAGTTGAGTTAATGTTCTTAATCATTTGGAAATCATTCCTTATTCACAAGTCACACCTGGAAACAAAATTGAACAGACTTCTCCACCATCAGTGCTCTCCAGTCATGTTCTAGATCAATTGTGTAGATATGAGAAAACTGTGTAGTTTCTGTTTCTGATCATTTCTTGCACTCCTCACCCTCCTCTCTCTCTTACTCTAAAAAAAAACCAAACAAACAAACAAAAAGAGAAAACCCAAAACCAAGAACTACCTTGATTATGGTCAGTAGCATTGTGCAAAATATCTCTGGCCTATATTTTTCAACTACATCTTTAATGTAAGGGGATCTTTAATACTGAGACTTGCTCCATTCTTCACTGGTTTTGCAGAGATGACTGTGAAATGCAGACAAAGAGGTAGACATGTTGCTGTGTCCAGAGTCCCACTGTTACCTGTGCTTCCCTGCATATGCTTAACACACCAGTGGTGGTCCCTGAGCTATAGAAGATGTCTAGAATTGATTTTGGAAGCCTTAGTGCCTTTGCTGGGCTTTGAATTAAAAGGCAGTTTGTATATGAATGCCTGTCAAAACGTTTTCTTGTTGACAGTGAGGTGTTACAGAAGTATTTGGCAATCACTGTGGTAAAGGCTTTTTCTAAATGCAGTACATTTAAGCACTTCATGCAAATATTTACAGCATCTACAGTGTCTAAAACCTTTGACTCCAAAGTGCTTGATGTTAACAACACTCCTTGTGGGCTACCAGTGGAAAACCAGACAATGAAATGATTTATTGACTCGGATAAAAATTATTAAAACTATCTGAATAATTTATAAACCTAAGGCAAAAGTGACTTAAGCATTGTAAAATAAGGCTTTGACTAGGGAATTAGGAAAAAACCCACAAACTTCAGGGCTTTCTCTAGTGTTTTTAAAAATGATGAATAAATAGCAAGACGTACATCTTTTGAGGTTATCTTCCTTGTTCTCCCCATGATTCAGTGATTGACAAAGACTTTTAGTTTACTGGAAAATAGTGACATTCTTCTATATCTGAGTCTCTGCTACGCAAGTAAACGGAACTGAAAACACATACCCCAGGGGTATGTGTTTACCTGCACATATATCATCAAGTTCCCCTTGATGAACCTTGATTTTGTTGAGTTTTCCCTGTTTGTCTTCAAACATTGTTCTTTCAGAAGGGTTTCACTTTGCTATGCCTTAAACCTTATTAGCTCCTGAAAGCATTTTGCTGAAGTTCAGTTTATTTAGATGAATGTCCAGGATGAACACTGGTTTGGCTTTTATGTATCAACCAGAGAAGTTTGCTTTAAAACAGCTTTCAGGCTGCAGGGGAAAGGTAATGATATGCAACACTGACTGTCAACAGACGATAGATGACTTACCTTAGAAGACAAAAGCCTGAGAAAATTACAACTTATTTGACTGTACTGTAATCTTTTTTCAGCACTGGCTAACAGAGCTGGAGATCTTCGCTATGATTTTCGCAGCTGCCATACATGACTATGAACACACTGGAACCACCAACAATTTTCACATCCAGACACGGTGAGGCCACTGTAAATCATGATGAAGGGTCGGGAAATGGAGGGGGAAACCTTTGGAGAATAACAGTACAGCCACCTTAGAAAAGTGCAGGAACTTCTGCTTTCAAGTGTTACAGGAGGAAAGTTCACTTTCTCAGGTTACATTTCATTTTCTCTTGCTCAAACATTCACAATGGAATGCATGTATTCTAGGTTCCTGAGCATTGTTTCATATTAATAACCAGGAAAAAGAAAGGTCCGAAAGTATTTCCATGTAACATTTTCAAAGACAAATGGCTGTATAGAGTGATGTATTTTGATGAAGATAAACTTTTGAAGGAGACACTGTAATTTTACAGTTTTTTCTCTTTGTTGAATTTGAAGAATCAAACATTAACAGCATAAACCAGGCATTCAACCACGTTTGTTGCATTCATCAGTGAACACAAACACTACACACACTATTTTTACTTGAGTGGAAAACCACACCTGCAGCAAGGGGATATGCTTGCCAATATCTAATCAGGGAAACATTTTTTTAAAGCATCATAAATTGCTAGAGAGTAATTAACTGATCACAAACTAGACTGGACCAGTGTATTTTATAAAACTTTGGAGTTGGTGGAAGAGAGGAAAATAAGATGAAGATGGCAGCAAAATTTAGAAGTGCGCCAAGATTATGAAGTCTCTAGTTTCAGTGATAATTGGGCATCTAATGTCTGTGCATTATTTTGACAATAGGAGTGTACTGGGAGCAATGACAAAATGTCTAAATGTCCTCGACTGACACTGCACACTTGGGCATTTCTAACATGCATTGTAATTAAATTAGATTACATGTCTGTAATTAAAATAGATGTCTGTAGTGTGTTAGCTGAATCATGCTGTGCATCAACAATGGTTTCTAGGATAAAGCACACATATGCACAGTAAAGACTGGGAACTGAGAAAGAAGTTTCTGTTCTGGGTGAAGCCACACTACTCTTCTTACAACTTCATGCATACTGGAATTAGGGATTTGCTGTATTTTCCAAATACTTATGAAAATATTCAAGGAAGGACAGTCATAATTCAGTTTTTCTAATATTGAACATCAGAGGGTGTAAAGTGTCAGAGGATGAAAATATACACTGCTCTCTGTGAAGCAGGTCTGAGTGAGGACTGTAACAAAACATATTCACCCTTTGTTGCTGTTAACTTCTTGGTCTTCAGACCAGTTTAGCCAGTCATCAATCACAGACCTCTGCTCCGGGGCTTAAAATCAGGCATGAAGTACCTTTGGTCTTACTCTGTTCCACTGGAAATTGCCTTTCCAGACAGCATAGTCTAGCACACAGATGTCAGAAATCAGTTCAGTTATATCTTGCTTACGGCCAGTTTGCTGTTCTGGAAACAGTATTGGGTCACATCTTGCAATTGCTTACTTGGGTAGAGTCAGACTTTAATATCAGAGAGACATACATAAGAACTTGGAAAAAGCCTCATTGTTCTACTCCAAGTTTACATATCTCTCACAGCTTTCAGCACTTGTTTTCAAGTATGTAACAAGGAAGTTACATGAGTCTCATCTAGTGAAACAGATTTTGCAGTGCTTTGATCTTTAGATTTCTTTTACTGAGTAACAGCAATTAACAAAGTATTACAAATACTCTTAAAATGCTCATAACTGTTCTATAGAATTAATTGCTGTAGCTGATCAAAGGAAAACTTCTGAGTCTCTTTAGACAGGGAAGAAACAACCTTTCCTATTTTTTTTTTTTAAATGCTAGGTCAGACTCAGCCATTCTATATAATGACCGGTCTGTGCTTGAAAATCATCATGTTAGTGCGGCGTATCGTCTTTTGCAAGATGATGAAGAGATGAATATTTTATCTAATCTCTCGAAGGATGATTGGAGGTAAAAATGAGCATGGTGGCTGCCTAGGAACATTAAAGCATTACCACAGACTGGTATTACCTTGTTTTAATAGCAATATGCATTATTGTATATTACATATTAGTATTTCTATGCTACAAGATAAAGAACGTTAAAAGATATTTGTCTTGTTTATTCCTGCTTTCAGTTTTCACTTCCGATAGTGAGACTAGACTTTGTGACAATGGGTTATAGTATACAAATTGACTCCCATACAGTTATTAAGTATCACAGAGACACTGTTTGTATACATGTAATTGAGTGTAGAGCTAGCCTGCTGTTTTTTTATCCTAAAGCATAAATTTAATCTTTATCTACTTTAACACTTCCTGTCTGGAAATTATAAATGGGACTTAATGCAAAACATAATTTAGTCCAGGGGCCATAGATCAGTCTACTATATATGCCAAGGAGATTTAAGAAGCTGTAATTTAAAATAAGCCTCATGAAATATATGACCCATGTGCCAAAATGAGCCCATTATTAACTTTCTAATAGCAGACAGTTCAAAGTGATGACAGTTTTCTGTTTTTACTGGATTCATGAATTTCAAGGAATGATAATTTAAAAATAGCCTAGTGTGTTAGACAAGAAGGCTCTAGACCCATGGTCTTTTTCATGGGAGAGGAAGCAATTTGTGAAATCCTATATGACACACAGTGCCTTCTACATATTCTTGTGCCTTCTGCATATTCTTAAATGTGACATAGTCCTGAGCAGTTGTTTAATCTAATTTTAATATAAATGTGGGGAAATAAGTGTGTCTCTGGGGCTGACTTTTACCAAGATGGTCAGTGAAGGCTCTGCTTGCTAATCTGTTTAGCCTGAATTTCCTATTTATTTCAACTTGTTGACAGTGATGTGATCCTATAGCCAAACACCATGAACTCACAGTGCTGATTTCAGTCAATGTGAGTGTTGTGGAGGAGTATCCTGAAAATTCTTTCCTCCAATATACAGAATAGTGTCATGGCGGGCAGCAAAAAGGAACAGAAAGAAAATATCTGCCCTGATATGTCAAAAATCTATTTTAGGTGCAGATGGAAATGCCTTGTCAAATATTGGCAGCAAATTACTGCTTCCTTTAATGTTGGTGAGGAAACATAAGGAACTAAGTGACTAGAAACATCAGCCTTAGAGCCACTGTCTACAAGAACAGCCACTGGAGCAGCTAATTGAGTATGCTTCATTGCATAGATACTGACTTTAAGTAAATGGTCTGCTTTTGAGCTTTAAACTGTTTAAAGTTCTTGATTGAATCAAAGCCAGTTTCAGATATTTCTCATTGATTCTGTAGTGCCAATATGTGTGTTCTGTTGATGCAATGTGCTTAGAAACAAAGTTACAAAGATTAACCCATCCCTTTAAAAATACTGTAATTGCCTGAGCCAAAATATTCAGTCATTTGGATTGCTTATTTGTTCTCTCTTAAGTACAATTTTATAGCTGCTGATCAAGCAGCAGTGCTGCAGAATAAAGGGCATTGTCTGGAAGTGCTCTAATTCCAAAACATTGTGATTTCTATGTGCTTTTTCTTTTGACTGCCAGTATGAAATCCCATAGGCAAACATCTGGGAAGCACTGTAAACATCAACTGACTTCAGCAAAATCTGAGGTGTTGAAAAATAAAACCCAAGAAGCCCAGAGTTTCCCCATTCTAGGACTCAAAAGTAGGACCATCAGTATTTAAGGATGCTTTGGGCAACTAATAAAATATGTCCAAATTAAACTTCGCTTTTGTAGACTGATAAATCTTCATCTGTAAAAGGCCTGAGTGATGTTTGTTGGAATATAAATTCTTGAGTGCCTTTCTGAGCTGAGCTCTGACTTCTTTTTTCACATTACCAGTAAAAGAAAATCTGATGATCTGCAATCCTAGATATCTATGTGGATTTTATAACTTTTGTGGTATTCCGTCATCTAGTTAGGGAATGTATTTTCAGGAAAGTTACATAGAAAATTGAGACACATTTCACAGTTGGAAAATAAATGGCCACAGGTTTTGTAACGAAAGCAGATGAGAATGGAAGAGATCTTTTGGGTTACAGTCAAGATGAAAAGAGTTGAATGCTTACTAGTGCTTAAACTACTTTTTTTTTTCCTCCTCAGAGAAATATACATATTTCTCTGGTGCTTATTAAATATTTGAAAATTAATTGAGTTGCTGCATTTTATTAATCCCATTTGTGCAAGTTATCAAACGAAGAAACTGTGACAAAAACAGATCACAGTGAGCTAAGAAAATAAACTGCAAAATGAACACGTTTTCCAATATAATGTTATAGATGTCTTTTTTGACACTGTATTTACTTGTCAGTAAGTTCCATGCAGTTTATTGAAACATTTACTGCCAAATATAAAATAAAAATAATAAATAAAATAAAGACATTGAATAAAGGCTGAATAAAAAGATATGTGGAAAATGTTTAGTTGCTTAGCTTTGTATAGGAGTACAACTTTGGGAAGTAACTTTGAATTCAATACTGACTTTCTCAGTAAAGCTGCTTGATGTTTTGTCCCTCAAAAACCCTCCTTGTCAATCACTGTTATTTGTTTCAAGATTGCAGTGAGAAGCCATGATATTTTTTTTACTGACTTTGGTCATATTCTTTTTTTTCCATAAGTAATAGAATGTGCATGGTTGCAGAATCATGTAAAATTTTCTTGTACAATTTGGTTCCTATACATTCAGGATGGGCATGTGCATATTCTGAGTTTTATATCTTTAGCGAGAATCAGCCAATGATGATATTTCTTTTTTAAGTAGTGTTTTCCTATTAATTTCTGTAATAACAAAGTGCTAAGACTTCAACTGAACAAATTAGCCACATAGATCAGTTCAGGAGATGTAACTATTGTAACTGTGCACTAAGTTTTCCTGTTTAAGACTTCTGTAAATTCCTGTCACTATTATCAGACTTCATTGTCTGTGGGTTTCTACGTAAGCCAGCTCAGCTGGTTTGCTATAAAGATTGATGGAGATCAGCATCTTTACATCGTGGCTTTTGTTTTCTTAGAGAAGTGGAATTATCCCTTGAATTATCTCAGCCTGGTGAGAAACCTGAAAATAATGGCTGCCACCAGTGTGTACTGTGTGATGGAGCGTAGAAGAGAGAAATGCAAGCTAACAAGGTGTAGTGCAGCTCTTGCTATGTCTTTTAGGCCATTTTCAACAACTGTAGAGTCGCTTACAGTTGGGAACAACATTTTGTGGCTATGATCTGCATTTCTGCAGTTCCTTGATAGCCACACAGGTGTTTCTTTCAACTCTGAAGCCAGAACTGTATGCTTTTTCCTGACAAGTGTCTTGGTTAAAGACCGTTTATGGGGTGGAGCTTGGGAAACAAACTACCTTCTTTTTCTGTTTTAACCACTTCCCTTTCACCAACAAGAAGAGACAAATGCAAGAAGATGTAAGTGAAAAAATAAGTTTGCCAAAAAACTCTCAGCCACAACCAAGATAAGAGTAATAACCACTAGATACAAAGGTCCTGAATCCTGTGGACTCTGCAAGAACAAAGAAAACAAGATGGTAGAGAAGCCCCTCCCCAATATAGAGGCTTCCATAGAAGACTGCATCAGCCAGAGGACAAAGACAAGATGGCGGAGAAGATCCATTCTCCCAACCACGTGATAGAGAGAGAGAACAAAGGAAAGAAAAAAACCAACAGAACAACTGAACCTCCGTGATCACAAAACTCCTGGTTGCCCCAAACAACAGCCAAGTGGGAACAAGGATAAAACAAAGGAAACCCGGAGAACTATTCCTGTTCAAAACCAGTCAAATGTTGCCGAACCATTTCGTCCATGCCACCTGACAGGGTCTCTCCTAGAGGTGGCAGCTCTGTCAACAGTGGCAGCTGGAACTGGGGCAGCAGCTGTAACTCATGGAGGAAGGGGAGAGGACCAATTTTCACAGCATGACTCTCCTGAGTGGCAGCAGCAAAAACAAAGGTCCCAAAAAAACATCCTCTACCAGCTCCGGGAACACAGACTGCCCCTTGCAACCTTGGCCAAAAAAGGTATTAGGTATATTTCCTCTGAAACAGTCTAGGATTGACAAACGCAGTTTCTCAGAGACCTGCACCAGGCAATTTCCCACGGAGTTCAGAGAGAAACTGAAGAATGCTTCTGCTTCTCTCTGCCCTGGCCCAGAGAATATGCCCCAGGAAACTCTCTCGACAGCCCATAGAGAAACAAGAAAGAGAGCGCTGTCTGAGTGTTCCTTCACTCTTAAAGCGATCCTAGCACCTCCAGTCTCCATGGTCCCAGGGCAAAACACTGCTTCTGGTTCCACTTCCAATCCCTGGGTCTTAAAGGGACAGTAACACAAACTGTGTGGACTGACATAGAGGACTAATCGAATACAATTCACATTTTTTGGGTTACCCAAGACTTTATCCATTCCTTATTCCATATCATCTTTATCATGCCACCATTAGTACCTTTTAACTATATACATAGACACATACAAATAACTATATAAAAATACAGGTATTATTTCAGTAGTCACTGATTGTTCCCCGAAGATGTGGATTGAGTTCACTTGGTCCATGACTGATATAATGGGAGCAGTGCATTCTCATTGTCCATGGTATTTACAACATGCAGTGGCATTGCCATTCAGCAACAAGTGTTACATATGCAATTCAACATTACAGACTGTTCTCACCCAAAGTCAAATCCCCTTGAGGTAAATGACATGTTTCCCTGTCCCTCTGCATTACCCACCAAGCATAACCAGGTCCTCAAGCAAAAACAATCACACAGCTGGGTTTGCATTTGCTTGAAGTGGGATTAATCCACATGGTCTTTCCTAACATAGCTCTCATATGCACCATGGCAACTTCATCTACTGTACACAGGGGTAACGATTGGGCTGGTTCAGTTAATCGAACCTCTGATGTTAACTAACCAAGTAGCCTTTGATAAATGCAGATGCCACAGCTTCAAGGTCCCATCAACCATTGCCTTCAGTATGGTTTTACTAGTCCATTGCTCTGCTCAACTTTCCCAGCAGCTGGTACATGATGGAATATGATACACCCACTCAATGGTCTCAACACCATTGATCTCTAGCACAAGGTGTTTATAAGGCTATTTTTGAAATGAGTCCCATTGTCTGCTTAATTCTCTCAGGGGTGCCATTTTGCCACAGGGCTTGTTTTTCAAGGCCCAGCATAGTGTTCTGGGCAGTGATATGAAGCATGGGGTACGTCTCCAGCCATCCAGTGGTAGTTTCTATCATTGTGAGCACACCGTATTTGCCTTGGTGGGTTTGTGGCAGTGTGATATAATTAATCTGCCAGACCTCCTCATACTTACATTCAGACCAATGCCCCCCATACCACATGGGCTTTACCTGCTTCGCCTGCTTGATTGCAGCCCATGTCTCACAATCATGGATTACCTGGGATATAGTGTCCACGGTCAAATCAACTCCTTGGTCACGAGCCCGTTGGCATGTTGCATCTCTTCTTCCCTGATGACTTGAGGCATCATGGGCTAACCAAGCCAGAAAAAATTCACCTTTGTGTTGCCAGTCTATATCTACCTGAGACACTTCAATTTTGGCAGCCTGATCTACCTGTTAATTGATGTGATTCTCATCATCAGCTCGACTCTTAGGCACATGTGCATACACTTGACGAACTTCCATGATCATTTTCTCTACCTGGTCAGCGATGTCTTGCCATAATTGAGCAGCCAAGATGGGTTTTCCTCTATGCTGCCAATTGGCTTTTATCCACCTTTCCAGCCACCCCCACAGTGCATTTGCTACCATCCATGAGTCAGTGTAGAGGTAGAGCGTTGGCCACTTCTCTCACTCAGTGATATCCACAGCCAGTTAGAAAACTTTCAGCTCTGCAACCTGACTTGATTCACATTGTCCATTGGTAGCTTCCACAACTCACTTTATAGGGCTCTGTACAGCTGCTTTCCATTCCCTATTAGACCCTGTGATACAGCAAGAACCATCAGTGGAGAGAGTGTATCAGCTCCGACTCTCCGATAGCTGGTTATATGGTGGGGCCTCCTCAGCATGTGTCCCTTACTTATCTTCCTTTTTTAGATGATAGTCAAAAATTCTCACCTTCAGGCCAGTTCAGGATGATTTCCAAGAACCCAGGGTGATTTGGATTTCCTATCCAAGCTTGCTGTGTGATGAGAGCCATCCACTTACTCCATGTAGCGTCAGTGGCATGATATGTGGAAGAGACTTTCCCTTTGAACATTCAGCCTTGCAGTGGTAGTCAGGGTGTGAGAATGACCTGTGCTTTGGTGGTAATCACTTCTAAGGTGGCTCAGACTCCTTCATAAGCTGCTAAAATCCCTTTTCCTGTTGGGGTGTAGTTGGCCTCAGATCCTTTGTAACCCTGAAACCAAAGGTCATCCTTGAGTTTCTCCAGGTACCTTCTGCCAGAGGCTCCAGGAAGGACCATTCTCCCTGGCTGCAGTGTAGAGCACATTCTTCTCATCCTGTCCCATCCTGACTGACCCAAGGGCTACTGCATGGGCAATCTCTTCTTTGATCTGTTCAAAGTCTTGTTGTTGTTCAGGGCCCCATATGAAATAATTTTTCTTCTGTGTCACAAGGTAGAGAGGGCTTACAATCTGGCTGTACTCTGGGATGTGCATCCCCCAAAAGCCCATGGCGCTTAGGAAAGCCTGTGTTTCCTTCTTGCTGGTCAGTGGGGACATAGCAGCTCTGTTATTAATCACCTCTTCTGGGATTTGTTGATGTCTGTCTTGCCACTTCACTCCTAGCAACTGAATTTCCTGTGCAGGTCCTTTGACCTTACTTTGTTTGACGGCAAAACCCACTTTGAGGAGAACCTGGATTATTTTCTCCCCTTTCTCAAAAACCTCCTGTACCATTTTACCCCACAGGATCATGCCATCAATGTACTGTAGATGTTCTGGAGCCTCACCCTTTTCCATGGCAAATGGTGGGGATGAGCTTTCACCCCTGGGGGCATTGGTTCCAGGCGTAGGGGGTGCCCCTCCAGGTAAAAGCAAGCTGTGGCCTGCACTCTGCTGCTAAAGGACTGGAGAAAAATGCATTAGCAATATCAATGGTGGCACCACTTTGTTGCCTTGGACTCCAGTTCATACTGCAGTGTTGCTGCCGGCGGTGCCAAGAGGCAATTAGGACTCAGACACACGAGTGATCAGCAGAAAGGAATGGATTGATTGATTTATTTATTTAATAAAAGACGGGTTTTTATGTGTTTAGTTCTTTTAGTGTTTTCCTAAAAGGCAAGAGGTATTGGACCTCTAACTAACTACCTATCAGGGTAATTGGTCAATTCACACATCATTTATTTCTCTAGTCAGTATCACAACAATTCTAATTATAAACGCAGGTGCAAGATTAGCAAAGTCTGTTTACAGAAAACCTTATCATGTTTTGCATAGTTTTGTATGAGAAGGAACAGAGTTCTCACAAACTGCTGCCAAGAGTTGAAAACTTCTCTGCTAAAGCTTTTTAGCATCCATACTGCAGTTCCAGCATGTCTGTCACAGCAGCCCTCAGTAGTGGTGTGACTTCATTCAGGCCATTATTAGTCTACTGTAAGTCTCCAATCTCCTATAGACTTATGCACAGGATAGATGGGGCTATTGAATGGTGAGCAAGTCTTGCTTCATGGATCATCTTATAGATGGGAATCATAGAGTCTCGGTCAGTGTGGTATTGTCGATGGTGCGTTGTTGTGGCAGTGATTGCTACTTGCTATTCTTCAACCCTCAGGTGTCCTACTGCAGAAGGGTCCTCTGAAAGACCAGGCAAAATATTCAATTGTTTAATGTCTTCTGTCTCCATAGCAGCTATCCCAAAAGCCCAACAAAGTCCTTTTGGGTCTTTGAAATAACCACTCTTGGGGTAATCGATACCAAGAATGCATGGAGTCTCCGGACCAGTCAAAATAGAGTGTTTTTTCCATTCCTTCCCAGTCAAGGTCACCTCAGCTTCCAACAGAGTCAACTGCTGAGACCCCCTGTCACCCCAGCAATGGAAACAGGTTCTGTCCCCACCATGTCATGATGGTATCAGAGTACATTGTGTGCCAGTGTCAGCCAAAGCTTTGTATTTTTGTGGTTCTGATGCACCAGGATATTGGATCCACAGAATCCAATAGACACAATTAGCCCATGTCTCTATCAAGTGAGAGGCAGAGCCCCTCTAGTTCTGGCTATCATTCACTCCCTGGACACGCATTCTGGAGGTCCCTTCAAGGGGATCAGACCCTTCAAGGTCTGATCAAGGTTCCTTCAAGGGGATCATGTCATCTTCACTTCTGTTCTGCCTAGGAACACACCCACAGGAAACTGGAGCTAAATTAATTCTTGCCAAGTTTCCATGGTTAGTTACTTTCTTCTTTTAGTTTACGTACCCATGCTGCTAAGACGGAAGTGGGTTTTCCATCCCATTTTCTCATGTCTTCTTCATGCTTACAGAGGAAGAACCATAGGTTGCCTCATGGAGTCTACTCCCTCTCCCTAGCTGTGGGATGCCTACTTCAGATAGCAGGGATTCTGGTCTGCACTAGTGAAATGTGGAAAAGGCCCTCCCTAAGCTCCTTTCTGAGCTTTTGACGGCTTTCTGTCGGCTCTCTGATGGCTCTCTTCAATCCTCTCTTCCAATTTCCACATATACTCGGTCAGGTCTGTTTCCAAGGGCGAGACTTGGGCTCAGGTTGGGATGTAGACAGTGTCTTCATATGTCTATGGCCTTCTTGTCATGGTATTCACTGTCTTGTTTTCCTCATTCTGTTGCAGCATCACTAGGAAGTGGGAGTACACTTGTGTCCCAAGCTGTGCAAGTTTCAACCACATTAATGTTGTACAGGGTCTGGAATTCTTGTGTCTTGGTCATTATTTGAGAAAAAGATCTCTATCACAGCCGGTTCTCTTGAGCTTTGGATTCCTTGCTGGGTGGTTTTCCAGGGGCCTTGATGCAGCCGGAGGTGTTCTTGGGAGAGGTATCTCTCTTTCACAATTGCTAAGAGTCACATCCAGAGGCTGAGAGTTTGGGCCTCCTTGTGATCCCCTGGTTGTTACCCATATGACATGACAGAAATCCCAAGTGCCATCCAGAATTGTAGCATCATCTGCAGTGTCCTAGACATGGATCAGCCAGTCTGTCAATATAGACTTGCCTGTTCATCAGGTGAAGTTTTTCTCCAGACTGCATAGACTTTCTAAGGATAGGGATTTGATGATTATTTCCAGCTCTGATTCCTCTGCTGGCTGTGAGGGTTCTGCCTCCCCATCATCATCCACCAGGCAAATGCATTTGGTCTTGTATTTCCTCTCTGGACAGGGATGACTACTACTGGCTTAGGTTGCCCTTCTGGTTTAACTGTAGCTTGAGTGACTGGGATGTCTGGTGATTTGTTCCCCTTCCCCTCCAGCTGTAGTTGCTGCTGTGCAATAATGAACAGCATGGAATAAGCATTATCCATGGCCCAGCACAGTGCAATAAGTTGCCCCTCTTTGGAACTGCCACTGTAATTTTCCTTTAAATATTCTGCTACCTTTTCTGGGTTCTGTATTTGTTCAGGGGGAAATTTCCAAACCATTGGACTAGGGCATTTCTTCAAAATCTGGCCTATATACTTCCACATTCTGTGCCACTCATGATTTTCCACCTCTTGGATAGATCTCTGGGCAACCTCCCTGGAAATCTGAGCCCTGATTCTAAGCATGTTGTAGGCTGTACGCAGGAGACATAGCAGAATTAGCAACAAGAATATGATGTCTTAACATATAGAGGGAATTCAACAATCTCAAAAAGTGATGGGCTAGACCTGAAGAGGTAGAAGGAGGTGAAAGACTGGGAAATATCATCCCATCCTGTTCCCCCAACAGGTTGGGTGAGATTATTAATAAGCCTCCAGAAGTAGCAGCCCAGACCAGGACAGGCAAACAACAACAAATACACATCTGAAATGATCTTTATTACTTCTGATGTTATAGTTGCATAAACTGATATCACGGAGTGTATAAGCAAAGCAATCTTGGTTTGTTTTCCTGATCTGAAAAAGAACATGTGTACAGGTGACTGTTATTTCATTTTAGCCCGTGATGCACCAGAGCTCAGTGGGGTTTTTTATTCTGTCTCAGGGCACAATAAAGCAAGGCAAATGTTAAAAAAGAGACAACTGGAAGGACATGAAAATACATGAGTAAGCGTCGGAGTGATTTGGTCTTCTTTTACTCTAAGAGGAGAGAGAATATAGCAGGCTAAAAAGGAAAAAGAAACACCCAAACCAAAAATAACCCCCCTAAACCAAACCAAACCAAACCAAACCAAACCAAACCAAACCAAACCAAACCAAACCAAACCAAACCAAACCAAACCAAACCAAACCAAACCAAACCAAACTATATGAAAAAGTCCCAATGTTTTTATTTATGTTCAGAGCAAACTTGATAATGAATTCCTTGAGGTGCACCAAGCCTGTCAGTTTAGTGTGTTCCATGGTTTGCTGCAAGCGTGGGTTCCTGTAAGCTGTGCTGGATATCTGTCAGTCAACTCCATGGCTCCATGAGGGAACAAACCAAATAAAGCTCTTGATTAGAAACCAAGGTGTAAAAAGATCGTTGACAGCATGGCCTGCTACCTACCGGCTATGAGGTTAAAGAACGTGAAGCCAGAGGAGCTGTGGAGTTCACAGAAGTATTTTTTTTTCCGTAGAGACAGTGTTCATAGCAAAGCTCTGCTTCTGTGTTTGATTTCTACCTTTTAGGTGAAGCATTTTTCTTCCCACATCTCAATAACTAGACATGCAGTGCCACTACTCTGCACATTGGCAAAGAATACTTGCTCCCAAATGTGCTTACACTTTGATCACTAAGACTCAGGAAGAATGAAGGAGAGATTGTACCCATACCTTGTATCCACCACAAAGAGTGGGGATGCAAGCAGGGGAAATTAAGTTTTCTATACTTTTATTTTTTTTTTACAAGGCCTTTGCTCTTCTAGATAGCAAAATTAACAATAGTGAAGTACATGAGGGAGCTAAACATGAGGTTTTCCTATGTGGTATTGGGTCAGAGAAATGATTTAAATGTACTGGAAGCTCACCAGTCAGGCCCAACCGTACACCTTCTCAAATGCACAGTGCAGCAGCAGGTCCCTCTGGCTGCCTTCATGTGCCATGTGCCCTAGCTACTCACCATCTTAAAGGTGCTGGAATGGACTCTCACCAAGTATAACAGTGTCTTTCGTGTTCTGGGGAGTCCAGGATGAGACACAGGAGTCCACATGCAGTCTCAAAAGTGTGAAATAAGGAAGGAGAGCGGTTTTTTGGTTTCTTAAATAGGGTTTTTTTAGTTAGCTTTTTATTAGATTTTTTTTTTTAATTTGTGTTATTTTTTACTATTGTTTTTTAATTTTTTATTGGCTAGTCTTGCCAAAACACCCAAAAGTAGCAAAGAGGTGCAGAGGGAAGGAGAGGGCTTGGTATCCTCTGAGCTCCTGCGCAGGGGTGATGAGAGGAGTCTATTGGACTGGAGGTCCTTGGGGCCTGGAGGTGACGTTTTTAGTCTGAAAACAGGAAGGCCTCTGGGGCATTGTTGTCCCTGGCTTGTTCTTGCCTCAGCTACTGAATGGGTGGTTGAAGATGAAGGTAAGGCCACCCTGGCATTGCACAAAGAATTGTTGCAGATCAGTTGTGACTCTAATCAAGACAAGACTGATTTGATATCGGCTACGGGCTCTTGAGGGGAGCGATTAGGGTGAAGGTTGTGTAGGTACTTCTCCCTCATCAGCTGATTCCCATGTAACTGGAGCTGTGTAAAAGTTGTTGAGAGCTGTGAAGGAGGAAAGGAGGTGTTTTTCTTTCCTCTACAGTAAGTAAATGACAAACAGTCTGCAAACACAAATCATGCTGTTGTTGAAAGAAGGAAAATGGAGCTGGTCATGAAGGTGTTTCTGGTGATGGTTTGTTCTGTCTGTGCTGCTGTGGTGACAGCAGATCCCAACGTGCCCCTATTTAACCTGTATCCCTCCAGTCCCTTGTTTTCAGGGCATATCAAGAGATGGAAGGCAATACAGGCTTTGGAAGTGTCCACTGGTGACATGGGGAAGTTGTCACCTTTCTGCTGTTTCCTAGTTTCCTTTCTCCCTTTGGCTCATGCTTTTTTTGTCAAGGCCACTATGCAGACAGAATCTTTAGAGGATTGTCTTTTCTTTGAGTTAGATTTTTACTAGCTTTTATGAGAGAGAGAGAAGATGCAGTTGGGGAGGAGGTACTGAAGAGCTTTGTTATTTTCATGTAATGAAACCCCTTTTGGATTATGGAGATCTCAGGACATCTTTTCTCTTTTTCTACCATACTTGTTGCCATGATGCCACATGACCAGGAGTAAAATAGGAGATTGATTTAGCTCTTAATGTGCAGATGGAATCTTATCTCCAGGGCATTTCCTAGGCCAGAGTTGATAGGCAAGCTATCTTTACTGGAAAATGTTCTGATATGACCACATTTGTGAATACTTAACCTCGTGCATCTGTGACTTTCTCAAAGATATTAACTAAAGTATGTGTCTAAACTTAACGGTTTGATATAGTGGGTAGATTATAAGGGTATAATCATCTTTCTTTTTTCATCAGCTTGCACTATTTCATCTTTTCTTGGATACAGTTTCAAGTTACCTATGTTTTAAAGACTTGGACAATTTTTCTGAAGTCAAATTATGTAAGAAATTACTCAGAACAATCAGTATTTGAGTGAATTACTTTTACTCTTCATGAACTTCTTCCTGAATACAAAACTGTGTTTCAATACTGTAGAATAAAGGAGAACAAGATATTGCACAAATACCTGGGGGATATCTGACTTTATAATCTCACCAGTAACATGAAGAGAGAGCTGAATTTGCCTGCCTGTTCACCATATGTCAATAATAATATTTACAAAGCCCAAGTATTCAGTGCTATGGTTTGGACAGTATCGTAGCAATGTGTTGGTATTTTAAAGTAGTGCAGCCTCTTCTCTTACCTAATTTCTTCTTTGAGATCGTCAAATATATTTTCTGAAAAGAAAGGAATTGGAAACTGTTTCAGTTGACTAGCTTTTCCTCTACTTTTATATACTGTGCTTCTCTAATAGAAAGATGTTAGCCCAGATTAAAACCAGATCACTCTGAAAGTATGTAATGTAAAATATTACCAGGCTTTCGTGCATTATTAGAATAATTAAATATAGTCAAGAGACACTTCCGTGGAAACAGATCTTGTTAAATATTACCAGGGTCTATTTAGCCACAGCTGCTAGGCAGCATGCAGAGTGCAGCACCATAATATGTAGTGTAGACTCTGAAGATGGTGGCAGAAACAAAGTGCTCGAGATGGTCAGAGCAAAAATAACAGCTGTGTGTATCCCAGGCTCTAATCTGACTCAGATGCAAAACCAAGAAATGGATAAATACCTATCTTCAATCCTCTCTGTAATGAATTTCAGCATTGTATCAACCTAGCAACAAATGCACAAACTTATGATCCTCTAGTGTTACATTTTTTGAGATCTCTCATGCACTAGCTATAACTTTTACCTATTAATTTTCAAAGCCACATGTCTGTTGTTTGAAGTGACAAGTATGAAATTTTCAGTAGTGAAATCCTTTATTTTTTTGCCATCTCTGAAGTATTTTTCATCTCCGTTTCAGAGAAAATGATGATCTGAAATATGTGCAGAGGTCAGAGGATGTGCATATTCCAGATTTACACCTGTAAAAGGGAAAGTAGTATCTGTGTGCTAGTAGGCATATGTATGTTCTTGCACTGCAATCACTGACTCATTTGCCTGAAATGACCCCTTTGCTTTTGTATTCCTACTGCAATAAGCTACACACAAACTAGCCCATGCAGAGCAGTATGATGGAGTTTTAGTCCAGAGGATGTAGTGAAAAGTCCGCTGTTCCCACAGTATTATCACACTCTTTACTTACAAAAGTATATTTCTATACATTCAGGTTCTTGTGTCTTGGTTGTATTGACAGAGACATTTGTGCTGCTGGGAACTGATCAGAACTGCCAAAAAAAAAAAAATAAAGTGAAATAATTTTAAATTATTTGCTTTTCATCCATCATATAATTATTTGGATCGCTGTTGACTATGCAACTGATTGTACTTATGGGGTGGGAGGAGGAGGTGGTTATAGGGGGTGAAGACCAAGGCCAACTGATACCATCAGTGTTGCAGAACTCTGGTGGTGGAGAGGCATCATTATGTGCCACCCATAGGACCAGGTAAGCACAGCACTCTTGGGTCTCACAGTGATGGCCTGGGACTGGAATTTGAGCACAGTTACTAGAGGCAAGAGAGGAATGATCAAAATAGACTTCATAAGACATTCATAAAAAGGAGAATAGTAGCTTATTTTTAAATGAATGCTGACCCATTTCTGAATCTTCCAAATCCTGAGCTGGTATGCTAACCTTGAGCTGTTCTTCCTCTATTAACCTGTAGAGACATGAACTGAGAGAAGGAGAAAAGAAATTTGTATTGTGTGCTAGATCAGAACATTCTGGTATTTTAAACTGCTTAGGACATCCATATCATCTTCAGAGAAATTTCAACTGGAGTCCAAAAAGTGTTGTAATACTACTACTAATGATGATGATGATTATAATTATAGTAAGAGTAATGAAAACATGAGAGAGAGAGAAATAACACCCAAGAGAAACAAGTGATGAACAATACCATTGTTCACCACCTGCTGACTGATGCCTAGTCTGTCACCAAGTAGTCATCACTGGCTCCACTTTATATATTGGGCATGACGTTCTATGGTATAGAGTATGCCTTTGGCCAGTACGGGTCAATGGTCCTGGCTATGCTCCTTCCCAGCTTCTTGTGCATCTGCTCACTGTCAGAGTATGGGAAACTCAAAAGTCTGTGATTTAGAATAAGTACTACTTATCAACAACGAAATCATCAGTGTGTTGTCAACATTATTCTCATATTAAACCCAAAACACAGCACTGTATCAGCTAAGAAGAAAATTAACTCTATTCCAGACAAAAAACAGGACAGCAAGTTTGCTCAACAAAAACTTATACAGGAATAGTTGGAATTAATAATAGCAGGGAAGTAGTGCAGGTTCTCAAAGGTCTTTATTTCATATATGCATCATATAGGTGACACTTTTTAACATGGTGATTTTCCACCATATGACTCAACTTTAAACATGCATATCAACCAGTTGAATTAAGTTACCAGATTCTGAGAATTTAAACAGTCTTTTCCCTTCCTTCTAAGAATTCCCTATAAAAGAAAACAATTTAAGAAGTTTGTGCTTAATTGAAAAAGGAGTACTAATACCAATGTGCTCTTCAGAAAACATCTAATATTTCTCTTACCAAGGATTAGCCACCTGGCTTCATTTGCGTCCCTCCCACTCTTGTGTTTGTGCAGAAAATCATTCATCCTCTTCCCCATCCCTGAAAAAGGAGTAATGTAAAGAGTTATATACAAAGGCATTGCTGTCAGTAATTTGTAGATAGACAACAAAAGAACCTGGAATGTCTGATGCTCGTTTTTGTGCTTCTCTTTCCTTGCTGCTCTCATTGTGACGCTATCCAAAAGGGAATTTAGAGCTCTAGTGATTGAGATGGTGTTGGCTACCGATATGTCCTGTCACTTCCAGCAAATCAAAGCTATGAAGAATGCTTTGCAGCAACCAGAAGGGTGAGTCACTTCACAACATAGTGCAGTGAGGGGGCTGCATTTCAGCTGGTGCTTTGCCAATGTGTTTAACTTCAAAAGCACGTCTCCAGAGGCCCTCTCTTTCTTTGATATTCACAGCAATTTTCTTTCTGCTGTTGAATTTTGAATGAATTCCCTTAGGAAGGGATGGGCACATGCCTATATGCACATCTATATTCTGTGCTGGTGGCCCAAAGCTTTCAAATGTCACCATTGCTGGGATCAGCCTCACTGGGCATTTCCCTGGTGGGTAACATCAAGGACATGCTTCATTTGAGTGACCTCTGCAATTGAGTATGACTTAAGGTTATAACACCTGCAGAACATAACTTGCACTTTGCCCTTATGCAGATGGTATCAGCTGTCACCCCTGGAAGGGGCCTGCTTCATAACCAGAGAACAGATGAAAACTTGAGATCCACTGAGGGAAGGACTGGAAAATAACAGATGGAGCAGTATGGGGGAAGCCTTTTCTTCTTCCCAGTATGCCACAGGGAGCTGTAATATTTTGTCCACAGCTCTTCCACAAAAAATTCCATCTATATTGCTCTGAGTGATGGTGAATTTTTCACCCTGGACATAATTATGTCCAGAGCCTCCCAGAATTATACCTGTATCAGAATTACGCCTGTATCGGAATTACACCTGTATCAGAGCAGCGTGTGGCTAGCCACCTGATCCTCTTAGAAACTACAACTGTTACAACCATTTCAGCCATTTTGGATAGCCAAAAAGTGGAATTAAAAAATGAGACCACCCATTCCACAAAAGCATTACTGGGTTCTTGGGCTAGCCTCCTAGGTTATGGTTGTAAGAAATCACCAGCCTTTTTTTCTGTGAAAGCAGGATTCCCTTCTGTTCTCACACTAGCTTTCTATCAGTGAAATGTTTATCAGTTATTGTGTAGACTTGTCACAGCCCAAGAGATCCCCACTATTCATTACAGTGGGATGATAGGGACCAGCTTCTTTTCTAAGCTGCTTAAAACGCAGCACAGATGAAATGGGGAACAGAGCAGCTCTTCAAGACTGTTAGTGAGGACAAGCAAGCCTGAAAAGTTGCTAAGCAAGGCTGAGCAACATTTCTTTTTGCATTTCTTAGTATCTCTTTTAAAACAGGAATTGTGTATGTTGGAGAAATAAGACAGTCTTTCAGAGTTGTCTGATTTTATGATCAGAGAAACCCCTTCACTAATATGCTGGCCAAAGATTCTAATTACCTTATTTTCCTGTAGGTAAGATTTTTTTCTTTCTTCCCTGAAAGAGCAGACAATTAATTTTTTTTGATCCTTTGGGTTTTCAGAATTGACAAGCCGAAAGCCTTATCACTGTTATTACATACAGCAGATATCAGTCATCCAGCCAAGGCCTGGGATCTCCATCATCGCTGGACCATGTCTCTGCTAGAGGAGTTCTTCAGACAGGTAAAGCTAGGGAAGTTCTTTTCTGCAGCTGAGAGGGAGTGTGTAGGAAAGGAAGGAAGTAGGAAAATATGAACACAGGTATTTTCCTTTTTCTCTGATGTTTGTAAGAACCTCCTAAAAGGTATGAAGCTTTCTCCTCCAGCACCATTAGCGCTGGCTATTATGCCTCTTAGGAAGCTAGTGTCTGATACACTCCCTATAAATATAAACATTACCCACATAGTAGAAATTCTAGTTTGGGAAGCTAATATGTCTTTCAGATTAGGAAAACATGGAATATATGTCACTCTACTTAGCCCTAGAACCATAAAATCAGATTTGTGTAGCTGTACTTCATAGAATTCTACTTACATTGTTGTGATTGATATGAAAAAGTCTTACTTTCCCTTACTTTCAAAGAAGTGAACTGATCAAAATTCTTAGTTCATAGTGGACCACCTGTTGACAGACCCACAAATCTAGACAAATCACTGAGCTCTGTGTGATGGTTACAAGGTCCCCAAATGATTAATAAAAAGCATTTTAAGAATTAAAAAAACAACCAAACAACAACAAAAAAAGGTAAAAGCAAACAGATCACTTAAAGAGTGCGTATACGATACTTTTCGCCAATACGAATCACTAACCTAAGCAGTGCTAGCACTTAAGTGCTTATTTTCCCTCCGAAGTCCAATTACTTCTTGTTCTACAGTAAATCTAAATGCAAAAGGGAAAATATAACAATTCCTTAAAAGTTCTGACAATTTTTTAAAATGGTATCTGTTTTTAAAGGCACTGCAGTAATCCCTTTTTTTTACAAGTATATTACAATAAAATGCTTTGAAATTAATCCTTTGGTTTGTTTTTCAAACCAAGAATCTGTTTACTGGGTGGAAGCAGGCAGATCATATCTGCAAACGATTCTGTCTTGCCACACAGGAGACTCATGCAAGTAGGATGATTTTAACATGAGTTTTAGGGAAAAATCTGCACATATTTATGCTTTTCTAGCTCAAAGTTTTACTAAATGTGTTAAAATACATGACCGCCAATGACTTGTGAGGGAATTAAGAATACCTCACACTAAGATGTGAGACCACAAAACCTCCAAGTTTTGATTTATTTTACACATGTAATGAAGACAAAACTATTATTTTATATATTTTAATTTCAGCCAACAAATTCTACTTTAGTTTTGTATGATGAATGACAACATTTTTAGATCAAGCTATATATAAAACTCATATTCTAATTCCAAATTCAGATGCAGTGTTTATTTCCTCTTCAGGAAAACCATTAAGCTTACCATGAAGCATAGGTTTGTATTCATTGAAGTTATTTAGTACTAGGTCAATGTGTTCATCCCTACTAGACATTAGAAGAAAAACACACACACTTCTCACAAATTGATGTCCTAGTTCTGGCCAGGACATGGTTAATTTTTGCAGTAGCCAGGTGGTGGCATGGCTAGGATCTGGAGGTTATTCTATTCCATCTCACTTAATTTTCCAGGGATGGAGGAAGGGCTGTCTTCTAGGTTGGGGTATCGTTCGGTAATCATTCGCATGTGAATCACTTCTCTCTTGAATGCTTTTGTGATTCACATTGTTGCTGTTACTGTCCTTTTCTTATCTCATTGCTGTTTCCAGTAGATTATTGTTATCTCAACTGCCGATCTTTATCTTTTGTGCCTCCAATTGTCCTCTCCAGCCCACTGCAGGGGGAGGGGGAGGGAAAGGGGAAGAGAGGAGTAAGTGAGCAGAACATGGTTTGGAGTTTTTTGGTGGGAGCACTAAACTGAAGAATTTTCGGGGGTCTTTCTGATGAAGATTAGTAGTCTTCATCACAATGCATTTTTCACCTTTCTTTCTGGAGCATGCGCAGTCCTCCGTTGGATGATTCAGTGGTTTCTGTGCTGGTTTTCAACTGATCCTATTCTTCTTATCTTGACAAGATTAAGGTGAATCCTGCTTCTTAGGTTTTGTGATTAACATTTGCTGTCTCTTAATAGTTAACTCATGCTTACATGAGTTAACTATTGATCAACCCCTTTCTCACCGGCTTGGGAGAAAGGGCACACACCATGAGATAACATGCTGTTTTACTTGACCACGGAGAAGACATGAGAAAGTGGGATGGAAAACCCACCTCCGGCCTAGCAGCACAGATGTGTGAGTTGAGAGGAAGGACAACCACCACAAGAAATTCTTCAAGGATAAATGCTGCTCCAGTTTCCAGTGGGCAAGTCCTTAGACACAATGGAAGGGCTGATGTTACTTCTGATCCTCTTGAAAGGATATCCAGTTCATGTTTACAAGACATGAACAATGACTACTATGACTAGAACTAGAGGGGCCCTGCCTCCAGCAGGAGGAAAGGGACAACTGGATCTATTGGACTGTGTGGATCTGATGGCTTGGTGCATCAGACCTGCAAGAGTATAAGGCTTTAGTTGACACTAGCACAAAATGTACCCTGATGCCATCAAGATCTGTAGGGGCAGAATCTAACTGCATTTCTGTGGTGACAGGGGGATCCCAACAGCTGACTGTACTGGAAGTTATAGTGAGCCTGACTGGGAACAAAAGGCAGAAACACCCTATTCTGATTGGCCCAGAGGCCATGTGTGTCCTTGGCATAGGTTAACTCAGGAGAGGGTATTTCAAGGACCCAAGAGGGCATTGTTGGGCTTTTGTTATAGCTGCTGTGGAGACAGGAAATTAGATAGCTCAACGCCTTGCCTGGTTTCTCGAAGGACCCTTCTACTGTGGACTGCTGAGGGTTGAAGATCAACAGGTACCGATCACTACCACAGCAGTACATCATCAACAATACCACACCAACCGGGACTCTGTGACCCCCATCCATGAGATGATTCATGAACTGGAGAGCCAGCGAGTGGTCAGCAAGATTCACTCACCCTTTAATAGTCCTATATGGCCATTGCATAAGTCCAGAGGAGACTGACAGTGGACTATTGTATCCTGAACAAAGTCACACCACAACTGAGAGCTGCTGTGATGGACATGTTGGAACTTGATGACAATTTGGAGTCCAAGGCAGCAAAGTGGTGCCATCATGTACATTGCTAATGCATTTTTCTCCATTTCTTTGTCAAGAGAGTGCAGGCCACAGTTTGCTTTTACCTGGAGGGGTGTCCCATACACCTGGAAGTGATGGCCCCAGGAGTGGAAGCACATCCCCACTATTTGTCATGGACTGATCCAGACCAAACTTGAAGAGGATGAGGCTCCAGAACACTTGCAACATATTGATGACATTATTGTGTACTGCAACACAACAGAGAGAGCTTTTCGAAAAGATAAGATAACCCACATCCTCCTGAAGGTTGATTTTGCCATAAAGCAAAGGCAAGAGACCTGCCCAGGAATATCAGTTTTTAGGAGTAAAATAGCAAGATGGTTATCATCAGATTCCAATGGACATGGTCAACAAGATAGCAGTTATGTCCCCACCAGCCAGCAAGAAGGAAACAAACTTTCCTCAGTACTGTGCATTTTCGAAGGATGCATATTCCAGATTACAGTCAGATTGTAAACCCTCTCTATCAAATGACACAGAAGAAGAAGTATTTTAAGTGGAGTCCTGAACATCAACAAGTTCTGTAACAAATTAAACAGGAGATTCCTTGGGAGCCATAGGCCCAGTTAGGACAGGACAAGATGTGAAAAATGTGCTGTGCAGCCAGGAAGAATGATCCTTCCTGGAGTCTCTGGCAAAAGGTACACTGGGAGACTTGAAGGTAACCCCTGGGATTCTGGAGTCTGGAATACAAAGGATATGAGGCCTGTTACACCTCAACTGAAAAAGAGGTACTGGCAGTTTATGAAGGGGTTCAAGCTGCTTGAGAAGTGATTGTCACTGAAGCACAGCTCCTCCTGGCACCCCAACAGCCAGTGCTGGGCTGGATGTTTAAAAGGAAAGTCCTTTTCACACATCATGCTTCAGATGCAATGTGCAGTAAGTGGGTTGCACTGATCACTCAGAAAGCTCAAATAGAAACCCCTAATTGCCCAGGGATATTGGCCTGAAGGCAAAATCACAAATCACGACTTGGCCTCAAGGCAAAAATTTTGGACTATCATCATCATTGGAGGAGGAAAAGATGACATGTGCTGAGGAGGTCCCACCATATGTAATCAGCTACCAGAGAATGAAAGGTGATATGCACTCTTTACTGATGGTTCTGCTGTATTGAAGGAATATACCAAAAATCAAAAGCTGCTGTATGGAGTTCTAGGTGACAAGTTGCAGAAATCAGACAAGGTGGATCTAGGCTGCAGAGCTGTAAGATATCCAGCTGGCTTTAGATATTGCTGAATGAGAGAAATGGCCAGCGCTCAACCTCTACACTGACTTGTGGATGGTAAAAAATGCTCTGTGGGAGTGGCCCTCAAACCAATGGAAAAAGACCCGCTGGCTGTGTGGAGTAAACCATCTGGACTGCTGATATGTGGCAAGACATTGCTGCGTGGGTTGTAAAACTAAGTCATGTAGATGCAAGTGTACCCAAGAATCAGGCTACTGAAGAGCAACATAACAATGGATAGGTGGATTGAACTGCCAAGATTAAGGTGTCTCAGGTGGATCTGGATTGGCAGAACAAGGGTGAATTATTTCTGGCTCGGTGGGCTCATGATGCTTCAGGTCATCAAGGAAGAGATGCAACACGGAGGAGATGGGCTTCTGATTGAGGGTGGACTTAACCATGGGCTTTATCTCTCAGGTTTTCCACAACTGTGAAATATGCACTGCAATCAAGCAGGCCAAGCAGGCAAAACCCCTGTGGTATGGGGGACAATGGTTGAAATATAAATATGGGGAGGCTTGGGAGATTGATTACATCACACTCTCTCAAACCCGCCAAGAAAGTGCTATGTACTTACAGTGGTGGAAACAACCACTGGAGATGTGCTCTCATGTCACTGCCAGTAATGCCATCTTGGGCCTTGAAAAAAAATGCCTGTGGCAACATGGCACTCCAGAAAAAATTGAGTCAGACAACGGGACTCATTTTGAAAATCACCTCATAGACACCTGGGCCAGAGAGCATGGTATTGAGTGGGTGTATCATACTCACTATCATGCACCAGTCTCTGGGAATATTGAATGGTACAATGGGCTGTTAAAAACCATATTGAAAGCAATGGGTGGTGGGATGTTCAAATATTGGGATCTACATTTTGTGGAGGCCATCTGGTTAGCCCACACTAGAGGCTCCGCTAATTGAGCTCCCCCTGCCCAATTAAAACCTCCATGTACCGTAGAAGGGGCAAAGTCCCTGTAGTGCATATGAGGAATATGTTTGGAAATACAGTTTGGTTTAGTCCTGCCTAAAGCAAATGTGGGATTGTTTTGCTCAAGGACTTGGGTGCACTTGGTGTATAATGCAGAGTGACGGGGAAACATTATGTATACCTCAAAGGGATTTGACTTTTGGGTGAGAACAGTCTGTAACATTGAATTGTATAATATTGGTGCTGAATGACACTGCCACTGTATGCCATAGCTACCATGAGGAATGGATATTGACTGCTCCAGATATACCAGTTGTGAGGTCCTGATGCTGCTTGCAACTACCCAACCACACACGAGCCCTTCTGCCCAGGAAGACACCTAGGACAGATAGAAACCACAGTCATGGACTAAATGAACTCAACAGACATCTTGGAGGGATGGCCATTGACTACAGAAATGATAACAGTGCTTCTAAATACATACATATATCTTTTTTTTTTGCCTGTATATATGTATATAGTTGGAAAGTGTAGGATCTGGGCATGATGCAAATGGTATAGAAAAAGGGGTGGGTACTGTCCTGGTTCTGAACAGGACAGGGTTAATTTTTACAGCAGCCAGAGGAGGCATGGCTAGGACCCAGAGGTTATTCTATATCACTGCACATCATATTCCTGGGACGGGGGAAGGGCTTTCTTCTGGGTCGGAATAGTGTGGCAGCAGTCAGGTTGGGCTCCATGGTGAGCATCTGCATGTGAATCACTTGCCGTTCTCTTGTACAGTTTTGCTATTCATATTGTTGCTATTACTGTTTGTTCTTTTATCTCATTACTGTTTCCAGGAGATTGCACTTAAGTTATTATCTGTATCGTTTTCGTGCCTTCAATTTTCCTTTCCAACCCACTGGAAGGGGAGGGGAAGGGGGAATGGGGAGTGAGCAAGTAGTGCATGGTTTTGAGGTTTTTAGTGGGAGCACTAAATTGGAGAATACCATCCCTAAACCACAATATTGAGAACTACTACTAGCCAAGGGGACTGTGGTTGTAAGGAATTTGCTTGACCTAGGATTAGACATGTATTTCCTTATGGTCTTTAACTGCAGACCCTTTCCTTTCTGTTAAGTATTCTGCGGAGACATAAAGCCTGACTTAACCTATATCAGAAAAGAGCCCCAGCCCTGTTGGTTTCCCAGTATTTTGAGATGTGACATGACACAGGTCTTCATATACCAAGTGACCATGCTATACACGTGAAAGATTCTGTACAATACTGGTTTTTTATACTCAACATCTATGAGCACCTCTTAAAGCAAAATCTTCCCTTAATTAATTAGTTCTACTAATGTGTTTTAGGTAGCCATTAGGGAGCTGCTCAAACAGCTTAGAAATCAAGTGTCTCTCTGAGCAGTCACAAAGGCAGGCAGATGTTCCTTTCCAAGACAATTAGCCACAAGACAATTAGGAGGTCTAAGAAGTAAGAGAAGAATTATGAGCTGGCATTGAGAGACGGTTTTTCTGAGAGACACAGCTGACACAGTAAAGGAATGTTACTTGGAAATATTTCTGTGTTTAGTTTGTCTTTTACCCTGATACTTGTATATCAGGCTCCTAACATAAAGCAGAATTGTTCTGCAGTAGAAGGATACTATTGCTTGTTGTTCCACACAAAATCCTAACAGAACTTGTGCCCCCATTTTATGTATGTTATATTAACAAAAATAAGAAGAATTCAGCTCTTCTTATACTCACAGAAGCTTTTCTCTGGTTAGTTTCCTGAATATTTTAGCTTCTATTTGACATTAGTCAGAACACTGGCAAGAAGTTCAGCACAATTATAGTGAGCTGCTAATTTAAGGAAATGATTTTACAGTATATTTAACAGGCTATTTAAATTTGAATGCTCTGTGGGGAATAGTGCAGCTATGTCATCCTATACATATCTTCTCAGCATAAAGTAATGTTAGAGTTACTGAATTAAATTAAAGGGCCTTTTGAAACATGTGACTTGAAAAGCTGGAAAACTGGGAAATACAAGATTATAACACTTGATCTTCTACCATCTTGTGATGCTAGAAAAAGACTTTCAGTTCTGAGGGCTGTTTGGACTCTGAGGAGTGTTTGGACTTAGGTAGTTAAAATGTAAATGTAATCTAAAGGTAATGTGAAATGTCGTATTCATAGCATCATAGAATACCAGGTTGGAAGGAAGTTGAAGGATTATCTGGTCCTTCTTGGCAAAAGCACAGTCTAGATAAGATGGTCCAGCACCCTATCCAGCTGAATCTTAAGTGTCCAACACTGGGGAATCCACCACTCCCCTGCGGAGATCATTTTAATGGCTGATCTCATTGTGAAAAATTTTTATCCTGTGTCTAATCAGAATCTCTTCAGGACTAACTTGTATCCATTACCTCTCATCTTTTCATGTGCCTCCTTGTAAAATCCGTCTTCTTTGTAGCCACCCTTTAAATACTGGAACATGGTGATAAGGTCTCTCCTAAGCTTTCTTTTCTCAAGGCTTAACAAACGCAGTTCACCCATGGCAGGCTTCCCAGTTCCTTTATCATCCCTGTAGCCCTTCTCTTAACCCTCTCCAGCCTATCCACTTCTTTCTTTCATGGGCGGACCAAAACTGAACACTGTATTACAGCTGTGGCCTGGTAGGCACTGAGTAGAGTGGGATAATGATTTCTTTATCTCCGCTGGTGATGCCCTTGTTGATGCAGCAGAACATTCTGTTTTCTTCACCAGAGCACCACAGTATTCACTCATATTAGCTTGTTGTCCAACAGGACCCTCAGGTCCTTCTCCGCAGAGCTGCTCCCCAGCTGGGTTGTTCCCAGCCTTTGTTGTGTTCCTGGATTATGTTTTCCCAGGTGCAAGACCTTACATTTGTCCTTGTTGAACTTCATAAGGCTCTTGTGAGCCCACTCTTCCAGACTATCCAGGTCTACCTGCAGAATGACTATCCCTTTAGAAGTATCCTGTTTCCCACTTGGTTTGGTATCATCAGCAAACTTCACCAGGGTATGCTTGATCCCACCATCCAGATCACTTATAAAGATATTAAACAGTATTGGGTCCAGTGTTGATGGCTGGAGTATCCTGCTTGTGACAGGTTGCTAGTTTGAAAAGCAGATATTTACCACTACTTGCTGACAGGCTGGGGCCTGTCAGGCAGTTCCCCACCTGCTGCATGGACCCCTTGTCTATACTATAATGCAGGTTACCTTCTCATAGAAAACTGTTTGTGTTTTCTTTGGAAAAAATTACTAATCTGCATCCAGCCAGCCTTATCTGAAACACTAAAAAAGACATGCAAAGAAGAGCAAGCCCTGAAAAATCAGTCCTGACACTGATGTTTCGTCCTGAAAGATTTGCTCTGAGAACTGAGTTCTCTGGAGAACTGCAGTGAGAAGCATTCTTGTGCTCAAGTGGGTTTTCAGTTGGTGCATAGAAGTAGCAAGCAAGCAGGGAAAGTTCTGATGAAAAGTCACTGGAATCAAGATGCTTAATTCACCAACTTCTCCTTGGACTACAACTTTTCCAGCTAGACTCAAATTCTCCACAATTTATGTTAAAAACAAACAATCTAAACAAAATCCAAACTTAATTAAAGAAAGTAAAATGAGAGGCTTTTACAGTTGTGACATAAGATATTAAAGTGCAATGCATCTTGTCTTTTTTTAATTTCTTGTCATTTTTTTTCTCCAGGGTGACAAAGAAGCAGAACTAGGGCTGCCCTTCTCTCCTCTGTGTGATCGGAACTCTACTATGGTTGCGCAGTCTCAAATAGGTATGTCCCTTTCAGTGCATGCAAAGTAGTACATTGAAAGAAAAACCTCGTCTTCTCAATAGTGCTAAGATCCTAGTGATCTCATCATTTGGAACTATTTTAAAGACAGGAAACAAGGCACAATGGCATTATTTTCCCCAGATCAACAATTCAAAGAGGAGGCATTAAATTTATGGTGGTGGTCCCATACAGTAACCAAGTTACCTCCGATTTGTCTGCAGAAATAATTACAGTACCTGGTTATGACACTTACTCCATGGTTTTGTGAGCTGTGAAGAAAAGGCACACATGGGAACATCATGTGAATGAGTGTCATTGGTGTATATGAAAATGTAATGTCAGTTCTTTTGATGACCTGGGCAAAACAATTTATTCCTTCCACCCTTTCCCTCCCAGTCCTTTAAACCAACCATTATTTTTCATTGAAGCCAAGCAACAGCAAACCTTTTTCTGTGCCACCCATTCAGAAAAAGAGATCTTTTTACAGACTCGCCAACAGCGCTTTCTCTACCTCTCCTTCAGTTACTGAGTGAAAAAGTAGGGCAAGGATGAGGCAATAAGCCTGACATTTAGTGAAAGAACAAGAGGGGATAAGTGAAGTAAAACGGCTCAGGGGACTTGGCTGCAATGAAGAGAACGTGGAAAAAAAGGATTTGTGGGTGGATTTTTATACCCTGGAAGTAAGTGAAATAGATAGAAGAACATGTTCCAGCCTCAACTGGAGAATAGGTAGCCAAATGGATTAAAAGAGGAAAGATAACCCGGATGCTAAAATTGAGTGAACTGAGAAAAACAGAAAGACAGAAAACATATTAAAAAAAGGAAACAAAATATTTGAAGCAAGAAATTTCTCTCAAAGAATGAAACAAAGATTTCCCTGAATCTAGGAAAGTACAGATTCATATCTTTGGCTAAGAGCTGCTCCTGTTTAAAATTATTTAATTGTTCCTGGTAGACAAGCCATTATCTCAGAGACATCATCCCAAATTTTTCTGGCGTTGGAAGTTCAGACAATTCACCTCAGAATCTGAGTTTGAAGAGCCCTATACAAGCCTGGCCTGGTTTACCAGGCTTGTAGCATTTACTCCTCTGCAAAGATAACCCACCAGACAGTTCTGTGTTCTGTCTGTTGCTCCATGGAGGAAAGCAGCAACAAACTTGAAGTGCTACAGTTTCAGCTAAAACTCATGTTGAAGACTCCTGGACATAGGTTTATTTCTGTGCTGTGGGAGAAGATAAACTCTCCCTCTCTGGTTGCTGTGAGAGAAAGTACAGGTAGATACTTCTCTTACACATCTGTTTTATCGGCTTTCAGATATGTTCCTCACTCCTTACAGGGAAGAGGAGTTGTGCCTCCCCTGGGATCCCTCTACATAGGGCTGTGTATGCTTGGGAACCAGTTTTCCTGGTCCTCTGCTTTTGTTCTCCTTTGCTCAGAAAGACCAGGAGAGGAGAGAAACTTCTGTTTCAATGCCCCTTGTGTCAAGCAACTGCAAAATTAATGCTATATTAAACCATCACAAATACAATTTACCTTAGAGGCACTTGTCAGTAGGCAAAGGCAGGCTTATTTAGTCATATACTATTTCATTTGTGCAGTGTAGTAATCAGACAGTAATAGACTACTCTTTATTTTTGTTTTCTACCATTATAAAATTATTAATTTCTCAGTCTGCTGCACATTTTGACAGTGTCTTTTTCTAACGTCCCTTTTATTAAATTGAAACCACCTATGTTTTCTGGCTATCTGCTCAGATAAAACTTTCAAAGTTGTAGGCTAGATTCTCAGACAAATAATCTCTTTTCGTTCCTTTATTTACCTAATTAATAGCCTCAACAAATTGTTTCCTGGACTAGTAATTATATTTCTTTGCAAAAGTAAGTTCTTACCGAATTTCAAATTGTGCTATTATATGCTTGGACTTGATCCTTTCCAGCCTTAGTGATTCTATGATTGTCATCTGCACCAAGAAGCCATCAATTCTCACAAATAAAAACCCTTTGTTCTTTGTGAAATAAAATGGTACTTTTGGTTCTATCAAGGACACAGCCTAGAAATCCTGTTCTGGTGGCTAAACTTGTTTATAGTTGCTGGCTTGCTGCTGTAAGGTCACTGTAAATGCAACAACATTGTGCACGCATTTTCATTAACGAAAGCTTTTCAAAAACAGACTGAAGGTTTTGGCAGTATGGACTTTTTGCATGAAATTAAGCAATCCAACAGAAAAAAACTCCTCAAAGGAAAAACTGTGTTTCTCCTGTTGCGTCAGGTTATGAAAAAATTGTTCACTTTAAACTGATAAATAAAAACCCCATGAATATCAATTAATGAACTTTATTTTGAAAACCTATTAATGTTAATTATAATGACCAATTTATTTGCCTTTTTCTTATTCAATAGAATGAGTATGGCAAATATTTGTGTACCATAGTGAAATACAGAAATTGGGAGAGATTTTGTTGGCAAGTCAAGCTGCTTGTCAGAGTGGGGGAGAAAAAAAAACTGCAAAGAAAACCAGACCAAGACTTTCATATTTTCCAACAAGAATATCAGGAGCTAAAACTTTTCTGGCTCGAACTCTAGGAAGCTTGTGTTACTGAAGATCAGCCTTTACTGTCATTGTCCTCTTTTGCAAATGATAAATGCAACAGCAGGCTTTTATTTTTATCCTTTTACTGTCAAGAAATAAAAATGCACTTTCAGAAAACATTGGATAAAGGCTGATGAGTGCATGCTGCTGGGTTTTTTTTTATGGTGGACTTCAGGGAAACTGTCCTCTACCCATTTTTTTCTATGTTGATGTTCACAAGTATAATGAATGAACAGCAGGCATATGCCTGGAATTCACTCTTAGCATGCAGTATTAACTAGTAAAATCATCTTAGTCTCTAGGGTACAGAAAAGTTTATCATGCTCATTCTATTGAAGGAGAAAAAGGACGATAAACTTGTCATTAGCATTAATAGGTTTTAAAACTCAGGCTCATTATTTGATATTCAGGGTTTTAATTAGCAAACTAAATCACCATGTTTAAATCTCAGTGTCTTCAGGTAAAGAGTGAGAGCACACAAGGTGGGGAGGCATGTGAGCATATGGAAAAAGTTACATAATTTTTAATAAAGTCCTATTTTTTTTTCTACAATACCAGAAATGCTGACTTTATTATAATTCCCATTTTAAGGTAACATAGCTGAATAACTTATTCATGTTATAGGGAATAGAGGAAAAAATGCCACTTGCCAAAGAGAAGTTTTCCTATATATTTGAGTTTGTTTACCCGTGGCACCTCTGCTCATCTTTGTTGATGGGATGCAAGACCTCTCACAGAGAAAAATTTTTTCTTAAACACAACTGTTTAATATGTTTACGTGCAACTGTTCAGTATCTCACGAAACAGATCCCACTGTCTTGCTGCTGAAGTTGTGACACATTCATGTGTCTGGATATCAGAGATTTGCATGTCTCAGGGTTGTTAGCGGTGATGGAGCAAATGGCAGTGGTATTACTTGCTGAATGGCAAGGTACTATGACTTGGGTTTCTTTGGTCATTAAGAGGTAAAGAAGGTTTTGAGTGAAGGGTAATAGAAGAGACATATAGACAGACAGACAGACAGACAAACATATGTAAATCAAGTTCTCATTATCCTTAGGATTCTTGTGGCACACTTAACACTGTTCTCAGTCAGTAAAATTTCCAGTGCTTAAAAAAATTATATGAAGTTTACTGGGACTATCTGGGTTGTGATCTCACATACAATTTCCTGTTCAAGCTTTATACTGCATGCATTTCTGATTAACTACCTGGGAATTATTTTTTTCCTAAATTTTAATAGGTAAGACTGACTCAGTGTTATGGAGGCACATGATTCACATGTTCAGATAAGACTGAATGTGTCTCCAGATTTACAGGATGTTACTTGAAAGTAACATTTTAAATTTGATTGGCATGAAAATACACATAATAATCCATCCTTTTAGAAATTTAGCAAAAATATGGGGAGGGAAAGGGAACTAGGAGGATGCTCAACTGCTTTGCAATCAAGATGTGGATTGAAGCATCTGTGAATTCAAATGCCTGAACCAAATGGTCTCTTCTTCTTTTGTTGTTCAGTTATCACCTAGAATCACCAGTGCTGTAGAAATATATCATGACCTGGCATCGTGGTTTGACACTGGCCCAATGCCAGGCACCCAGGAAAGCCACTTGCTCACCCTCCCCTGCCACAGCTGGGCAGAGAGAAAAATTTAACGAAGGGTTCATGAGTTGAGATGAGGACAGGGAGAAAACACTCCAAGGGCAAAACAGGTTCAACTTAAAGTTGTAAAGTGAATGTATTACTAACAGAGTCAGAGGAGGATAATGAGAAATAAAATAAGCCCTTAAAACACCTTTTTTTCCCCAGCCCCTCCCTCCTTCCCACCGACAGCACAGGAAGACAGGGCTTGGGGGGTTTGGTCAGTTTGTCACCCGAGGTTTTCTTCCACTGCTCCAGGAGAGGAGTCCTTCCCCTGTGAGACCGTGGGGTCCCTCCCACGGGAAACAGTTCTCTGTGAACTTCTCCAGCATGGGTCCACTCCCACGAGCAGACAGTCCTCCCAAAACTGCTGTGGCATGGGTATGGGTGTTGGTGTGCACTTCCATGGGGTGCAGTCCTCCAAGGACAGGCTGCTCCAGCCTGGAAGCAGGGGCCCCCTCTCTCCACTGGATCTCCCACTGGATCACAGTCTCCTCCAGGCATCCACCCACTCCAGAGTGAGCACCTCCCCCATGGGCTGTGGGTGGATCTCTGCATCCCCCATGGACCTCCATGGGTTGCAGGGGGACAGCCTGCCTCACCATGGTCATCACCATGGCCTGCAGAGGAATCTCAGCTCCGGCGCCTGGAGCACCTCCTGCCCCTCCTTCTCCACTGACCTTGGTGTCTCCACGTTGTTTCCCTCACATGCTCTCACCTCTTCTCTGGCTAGAAAAACCTGTGCCCCACTTTTTTTAAATTTTCTTTTTAAATATGTTATCACAGAGGCATTACCATCATTTCTAATTGGCCCAGCCTTGGCCAGTGGCATGTCCATCTTCAGACCCATCAGGGATTGGCTCTGCCAGACATGGTGCAAGCTTCTAACAGCTTCTCACAGAAGCCACCTCTGTTGCCCACCTGCTGCCAAAAACCAGGCTGTGCAAAACCAACACACCTGGTCAGAGAAATTACAATATTATTAATGAATAATTAATTGTTGATAATTAACAAATATCTAAAAATTGTAATAGTAGGGATTTGTAACAGTAGTAATTGTAACCTGAATCCCAGTGTGCCTTAGGAGGGATAAAGGACTTTGTTGTTTCCTTGGCTACCTGCAGCACTAAGAAATTTCATAAGTAAAGTGCTAAAAGAATTAGGGAAATGTGTAACCTACTGTAAGCTACTCACTTCTATATTTTATTCAAGCAATTTGGATTTTCCTTCATCTCACGATCTTATGGCCACAGGGCTCTTCAGTCTGCACTTTGCAATGTTCAGATCAGAGCCATATTCATCTCTCAAACTGTATACTGAAGTAGAAATTATTGGGGTCTTTATTTTTTTTTCCTTTTTTAATATTAAAAAATGTGGGAAAAGCATCTAGATCTGTTTTTTTATCAACAAGAAAAATCTGGCCAGGCACTGAGGAGAGAGAATTCACAGCAACATATTGATACACAGTAAGGGAGGTTTAAGCTTACTGCTATTATTACTGTTATATTAATTTTCTTCGAGAGAATTTTTCTTTGAAGGTGAAATTTAAGTTTTATCAAAATCTACTAGGAATTTGACTTCAATATCACACTATACCTCATATTAAACAAGTCTTGATGAGTCTGTTTATGTTCTGATTTGCCACAGTTTCTTTCCAGTGTTTAAGTAGGTACCTTGGGTCAGGGATTAATGTATAACTCAGTTTTCCACTTCTAGTATTTGCCTATCCCTCTTTCAAGGTATAATTTTTTTACTCTGTCATTTACAGTGTGGTCATCTGTATTCACTGAAGCAGGGACTCCACATAAATCCTCCACTTGCCTGCTTGACTCTGCTTGTGTTTCTGCTCAGGTTTCATTGATTTCATTGTGGAACCCACCTTTACTGTGCTGACCGACATGACAGAGAAAATTGTGACTCCACTAATTGATGAAGCTTCCCACTCTGGCATGTCTGGATTTAGGCGTTCCAGGTGAATAACCTTGCACCCTCTCCCTTCACTCTGCACAAGCTGCCATTGCAATCAACTGCCCTGGTTTCCCTGCCCTACAGTGTACACCTTTCTTGTGGCTTAAAGAGCCGTATCTGCATTGTCAACACCACAGCTCACCTTGTGAGGTGACTTTGTGCAGGGAAAGTCCTTGTGGAGGAGGTCCAAGAGGGAGGAAGCATCAGGCTTCTAAGGCAAGGAGCAGAAATGGTTGCAGCCATCCAATCAGATACGCTCTCAGATACACTCTCAGTGCTCTCTCAGTCGCTAATGTCAGAGACAAGGTAATGAGAGTAATTGGGAGGCACTTGTTTCTTCATGTCTAGAAGTATAAATGGGATTGAAACACAAATGATGGCTGGAAAGAATAAGCACACTGTCGTGATAGTATTTAGGGTTATGCAAATGTGTGAAGAACCACCAGAATTCACCTCGAGTTTAGGTGTAGGAAGTCTTGGCCCATTCAGCCTGCACTGCTGTTTTAGAGATACTGCTCTTTTAGTACTTTAATTGACAAGGCATATCTTGGGATTCAAATACCACATGGGTAGTGCTCCCTAGAGTAGGGCTACCAAGTCAGGATTCGCTCTCCCAGCTGACTTCTTTGCTCTTGGGCAAAGATGGAACACTAATATCTTTCTATGTCAGTAAGCTTGCTGCCTTTATTAAAATGTTCACAATAATACATCTATCCTCAAAAGTCAACTGTAGGACCTGTAACAGAAACAAGTGCCTGAGCCTCAGCTGAGGTCACCAAGCCCTTGACAGAGGGCTTAATACCTCCCATTCGTGAATTTTAGGAGACTCCTCCTTTGACATATTTGATTTCCAGAATTGTCTGACTCTCCAGTCGTATTTAGGGAGTGGAGATACACAGAAAAAGTAGCGATAGCACTTCGAGTGATTCTATCTCTTAGTGACTATGAATGCCGAAAAATAGATGGGGAAAAGCAGCCCTTTATTTCTAATACTTACTTGTACTCTTTGCTTTAACTTTGGTTGGCCTCGGGTGGGAGAGAGGGGAAGGATAAGGGATTCAAGCTTATTTTTCCAGGGTGCCTCTGTTATCTGACTTTCAACCATTATTTTTTCTTATCTGTATTTGAGTGTATGGGATACTGATTTCTTCTGTGTTTTGTGATATTGTGTCCCAGTCTGAATAGCATTAGTCCCTCCGAACTTAAAAGATCAAGTGTCAAGAGCACTGGGTCCGAAGGAACTGCCTCACTCAACTGCTCCATACTCACTGTGGACTTCAAATGTTTTAAAACCACCTGGACTGAGGTGGTGCAGCAGAACAGGGAGAAATGGAAAGCGCAAGCCACCAAAGGTAACAGCCAGGCTTCTTAGTGAAAGAGTAAAAATTCTGTTGACCTCTTCTTCTTCAAGCTCATCTTCAATCTAACCATTCTCAAAGCAAGCACTGATAGTTTGAAAGAATCCACTTTTTGAGTTCAACAACTCACACTGAATTCAGAAAGATAGGGACATTGTGACTCATCTGTGCCTTATATTCTTCTTACGTTGGTGTAAGTGTACATAACAAAAAGGATGTGAACAGTGGGAGGAAAAAAAATTGAAAGGGAGGTCCACTAAAGTCACAAATCAGACTCACAGTGGGTGCAAAAATAGTTGGAACGGTATTTGTAGATATAGGTTTATCAATTGTTAATTGTTCAGTTTGAAAGGGGGTGGTAGTTTTAGAGATGGATGGTAGCTGGAGGATAGTTCAGGGGAGAAGGACAGGATGTTCTGTATTCACAGCTGGTTTCCTATTTCTGGTGATAACTTGGAAAATTAATTAGGAACTAAGCTGCAAATGTGTATGAAATCATCAGTCGGGGAAGGACTGCAAACATTTCAGAAGACTATGAGAGCTGTGTTGCTTGAAGGTTGACCAGGGCTCAATACTGTCATGAAACAAAAAAAATCCCAACCAAAATCCCACCACCACTGAAAAAAAACCCCAAAAAAGCAAAGGAAAGCAAAGCAATCCACCGCACACACCCCCCCCC
>VWZT01008924.1:58883-71627 GCA_013397055.1 Pachycephala philippinensis
ACAACCAACCCAAAAGACAATGCTTCTAAAACCTGTCTGGCATTCTTCTCATCTTTTCAGCAGTAACAAGGCCCTCAATGCTGTTCTGTGTCCAGTTTTGGCTACTGCAGTTGATAAAACATATGAACCAGTTGTAGACAATGCAGAGTACAGTAATGAAAGTTATGATAACTTGTTTATAGATAAGAAAGTCTATAGCTGAAGGCAGTTTTTTGAAGACTACTGCAGCTGCAAAATAAGGAAACTATTTTTAATTCAAATACCCTGGACCATTAAGAGAAAATATTGGCAGCTTATTATAGACATTATTATAATGTCTAATAAGTTAGACATTAGCAAATCTCTATCATTGGAGTTCTTTTGGAAATACTGAAAGCCATCTTTTGAGAATAATTTAGGTATAACTGTCCCTTAGCTTGAGGGGATGGATGATTGCCCAAAGTATCCTAGAGCCTTTAGGTGATTTAGACCAGATTTGGAACAAAAAAAAGGAGGAGTGTTTCACTGGGTTTTTTTCCTCATGAAACTGTGATACAATTTATTCTCTGATCTGAATGGTTGTTGCTTAATCCCTTACTTAATGGAGTTGTTTTATTTCATAGAAATGGAAGGAGTTTCATTTTAATGTATTATGTAGCTGTGACTTTAGGGATTTGGCATAGTTCTCCAAAGTGTCAGAACAGATTTTTCCTCTCCAACTGAAAGACCTGTCTAAAGGTTCAGGAAATCATGTATTATTCAAACCAAGTTTTCCTTTGTGATTAAAACTTGCCATTAAGGAAAAACACTTTCTAGGCATTCCATGAAAGTGAAAACAAAACATAATTCAAAATCTGTTTATTTCCCAGGGACTTCTCTTTTTTTGGTGTTTTTTTTTGGTTGGTGTTTTTTGTGTGTGTGTGTGTGTGTTTTGGAGGTTTTTTTGTTTGTTTTTGTTTGTTTGTTTGTTTTAATATCTATCAGTTCCTTATGGATTAAATTAAAGCTAACCAAACAAGCAAAGCATTTTTACACGTTCAGTGTCTCACAGTATAGGAGTGTTGAGTGAATGAAGTTACAATACAGGTAACTAGTTTTAAGAATTTAATTTCAGCATGTACCATATATATTTTCTTGACTAAGCATTTACTATATAAAAATCCTATGGGCAAGACAGACCTGTGGGGGACTTTTACATAATTTCTGTGTTTCTAGGTACATTAAGCAGTACAAGCATGCATATTTTTTTAATCCTGAAAGAGTTACACAAACATAGGGCTCAGCATAGCTTAGTATGGGCTAAGGACTAAGGAACTGGTTTTGGACTCCAGACCGCTTGCATCAATATCTTTGCTCGGCTGCTATTTTCTCTTGACTTGCAGCAAGTTTCTGCACCACCCACCTTGCCTGTCTTTCAGCAAGGCCTGCCACATAGCATGGGCTTAAATTGCTGACCCTTGTCAAACTGGTGTCTTGCACTCAAGAGGCATTACCAGTACAAACAATCATTATTAAGAGAATACAGAAACATTTACGGTTTGTTGACAGCAAATAGAAATTGGGGATCAGGATCAGAAAGGAAGGAACCTATTATTCCTATTTTTGTAGCTAATATTATTATTAAATTATTTGTACAATACTATATTCCCCTTGGTAATGGCATTGTTCCTAGAAGCCTCAGTGAGCTGTTTTTATCTTATGATATTTATAGAAAATTTCTCATACTGTGTGAGAAAAGTGAGTTTATTACTGATTTTTTTTTTTTGCCTAAATGATTATCATTAAAGAGCTACAAACAAAAGAACTGACTAAACAAACACTCTAATGTACAAAGCACCATTTAGATAAAGTATTTTCTGACACTACTTTTGACAAGAAGCTCTCATCCAATGATGTTGCAGCAAGCCCGATTGTCTTTATGCAAAGTTCTGTCCTGTGGTCCAGGTGAAAAATAAAGTTTTTTTTTCAGATCCCCAAATGAGAGGAATCCTTCTGTATGCTGTGAGACCCTGAGATTAGCTCAGATGGTTAGAGCATGGGCTTGACCTCTGTATGGCCCACTTTTATATAACAGTTGCACTTGATGGGTCCCTTCCAACTCAAAATATTCTGTGAAATCTGTGAGACATCCCTACAGCCTTCAGTAGCTAGTATCTCTTTCTGCCTTTTAAGAATTTTGAGGAACCACTTTTTCAAAGGTAAACTTTATATGGTAAAAAAAGGACATGTGCATAATATACATTTAGGACAATCAGGGGGGTTATTTTCAGAATATTTTGTTAAATGTCGTCCTATGTTCTTTTTCCATTGTCAAATCAGTTCCTACATTTATTTAAGTAAATTTGTTTGCATGTGAAAAGCTGAAGTAGATTCAGACATGTGAGTTGTTTTTGTCAAACTGACTGATAGTTGTGATTTCTTTCCTTGTTTGGCTTCTCTCTTTGCTGAGGATGCAGAAGAAAAAGCTAAGAAAGAAGCAGAGGAAAATGCTTATCAGGGAACAGATGAAAAGGAAAAAGATGAACAGGATGGGAAGCCAGGTGAAGATGTCAAAGAAGCAAAGTCAGAAGAGAGCAAAGAACCAAATTCTGGGGAAAGCGAAAGTGTAGATTCCAGTAAGAATCCTGTAAAGGGCACTTGGCAAAGTGGCACGAGCAAACACGAAGCCTATCAAGGGAAAAACACACCTAGGACAGATAAGAAAATGGAGCCTCATCACACTGTGGGAGAAGAGAAACAGCATGTCCAGAATGGTGAGTTCTCTCCTACCACTGAAACATAAATCCAGCCCTAAAACCAGTATCTCACCTTAGTGATGGGGGAACCTCATGTCCTGAAAAAGTATTCCTGGGCCCAGAGTCTCTTCCTGAACATAGGCATAGTCACCTACATATGGGAATCAGAAACTAAATTAAATCCCAAGTTGTGTTCTTCTGTAAATGGGGTTCACCATACCTGCTTGGAAAAAAGGAAAAATTATTTTTCTCATGGAACTGAAGTAACCTCTTATGATACACAGCATGGAAAGCTGTGTATCGTAAATATCCTGCTCCAATGAACACCTTCATTGCTTGAGTAACTGACAGAGGAGAAGCCAAACTTGGTTTATAAACTCATTTTAAAGCCAATTAAAGGCATCTTTGATTTGAGCCTCAGATCGAAATATGTTTTGGAACAGAGATTTTTTCTCCTTTTTTTGGGATTTATTTCATCTATCCTTCCTTTGCTTAGCTTATTTTTTTTATAAGGACAGTCAGGAACCTTTATTTTTTGAGAGTTTTTTTGACAGAAATTTTATTCCAGTTTTTTTAACTTGCTGTAGAACTGAGTTAAAATAAGAATCCCATTCTGCACCCAAAAAAAGGTGGAAAAAAATGTTTGAAAATTCCATTAAACATTAAAAAAATCTATTAAACCGAATAGAAGAGATTACTTGTCTCTTGGCCATTTCACTGTCCTTCCATGCACAGCTCCTGCTCCTGCTCCCTGGAGCCAATATAAGAAAATGGCAGTACAATCACATGTGACTTGTCACAAACTTTTCATAGTTACCATGCAGTCCAAAAATAGTGAAAAAACCATTTAGAAGCCTCCTCTTAGAAAAAGACTGAATGAGCATTTAGGCTTTGAAAGTCCAGGCTCAAGCAGTGAGTTTAGATGGCAGGAGATGCAGAAATTCTGTTTAAAAAATTCCTGATATCATTCTCAGGGTTGCTAGCCTTTCCCAGTAATTCCTTCATAATTAGGGTTTTTTTAGATTGGAAGGACTGTGGGAATCAAAGCTGTCATTCTCTCTAATGTATGGGATTTTTCTTCAGTGTTACATGTGTGAATGGAATGGACCCCTGAGGAAGACAAAAGGGTCCAGGGCATATGAAATGTCAGTTAGACTGCAGCAGACTTTTCTTCTGCAGTCTTTGTTTTGCATGCTTCTAACAACATGGGGATTAAGTGTGCTCTAGTGATTTTGCTAGTATCTTTTTCGGCAATGTGTCTCTGCTGCAGGTGTCAAAAGTGCTTTGAGAGGAATTATAATTTCTGAAAATTAGTGTCTTCCTCAGGAAAAGAAATTCTACTCCTTTATTTATGGGATAAGGCCTTTACGAGGTACAATCACTGCAGAGTCTCTGGGGACTGATGAAATCTTAACATTCGTATCTCTGGATTCACCACAGCTTCCTTTATGCCTGTATGTTAATATCTCATCTAATGTATTTGTACTACTATTTCTCTGCCTCTGTAATCCCTTTCAAAAAGATCATTATGATCATTATTCTGCTCTGCTGCTGGCAGTATGACATGGTAGACAGCACATTACTCAAAAGTCCCTTTTCATAATATTCACTGAAAGTTCAGAAATTGTGTTATCAGGTGAGTTTAAAAGTCTCTCTGTCATTCACTGCCCTGTGCTTTCTCTGAGAGATTGAACTCTGAAATAGTGCATGTGTAGATGTTCAGCATTTTTTCCTGCACACACTTAGGGTCAAGCAACTTGTTTATGCAATGGTCAAAAAAGCATTGTTAGCTCATCATTACCATCAGCAGTAGGATGGTGGAGGAAATTGAAGAAGATTTTTGTGCTTTGCTAGGTGCATTTTTGTTTCAGTTCCTGAAGACTGTGTCCTTTTCTTTTTAAGACCGCCTTCATCAGACACCTGTTGGATCTGCTCATAACCTCTCTGTACAAAGACCCCAATTCAGTGGCAGTGTGATCAGCTGAGGAGGGTGCTGCTTGTCCTGTATCATCTTGCATTCATTTTTTTTTCACCCACACAGTGGGCTTAGGAAGATAAAAATGAAAAGTTTTGAATAAAAGCTGAACAGAACATGCTTTGGTTCCATCTTGTTATATATTTTAGGGTTTGAAAGCCATTCCTCTTTTATACTATGATGAAGCTTAATTGGAGAGAGAGATTGATTCACTACCATCCAAGAATAATAAATACGCTAATGGTTAAGGCACATTGTGGAAGAGGGAGACCTTGTTTCTCTACAATTTTTCTTTTTTTGAGCTGTTCCAAAAATAAATATCCACTGCCCATGAGTATTTTGACCGCAGATCACATCCTCTTTAACACTTAATACCTTTAATCTTGATCCAGAGGCTGGGAAGTAGTTATAGTGCCAAAAATAGTAACACAAATGGAATAAGCATCACTGTAATACAGCCTCACGTTTACAAAATTCTGAAGAGATACTTTTACTGTTGAGGTGTGCATCACAAAAAGAAGAAGACTTTTTGCACTGTTTGGACACTGCAGCTAAAATAGCTCTGTTCTGCTACAGCTTTCCCTTTAAGTTATTTTTTATTTGATCTAGCATTTGGCATTCTCATTCAATGAAGGAATGGTCTGGTAAGGTCTGATGTGCTTTGCTGTATGACTAATAGAAGACCGAAAGAAGAGTGACTCTTGGTTGACATTCCTGGCTTCATAAAATACACCCCATCTTAAGTTGCTGTTTTCATTCTGCATGCACCATTGCTCTGCCAAAGGCCTTGATTTTCTGGTTTGCTACAGAGACTCTAAAGGCAGTGATCAATGCTAGGAGGATTGTTCCCTGATATCAAAACAAATGAATCTGTAGATAAAGGAATCTGGTAACAGAAAGTAAGGCAAAATTACATACCTGTTCAGGGTATCTAAGATGGTTCTTTAAAACAGACACTTACGATGAAGCCTTGCAGGATCTTATTTCTTTGGAAAGCATAAATGTTTCAGACTCCTGATTCTGAAATGAAGCTTATGATCAGGTTTTTACTGGCCTACCTACAATCAGAGGAATTGTGAGTTTGCATATGAACTTTAAAATGTTTTGATAATTAGAATAAATTTATAAGTAGATTGTAAAACTTGCTTATCTGTAAGAGTGAGATAATTTTTTTCTGATGCTTTGTTCTATGAAAATGTGTTAATCCAGTTCCTTTTGAATTCAGACTTTTCCTCCTAAGGAACATCTCCTTTGAGTGTTGCGATTTCATTGAGTTACAAGCATTAAAATGCACTCTGCATTAAAATGCTTATAGTGCTTCTTATTGCGTATTTCTAGGTGAATTAAAGGAAGACAATAAATTGGACAGAAAAGATAAGTTTAGTGTAGGGGATGAATCAAAGAAAACAGATGGTAAGGACAACATTTTATTGCCTTTTTGACATACATTTCTATAGGCAATCTATTGTTTCCTGAACATCTCCAGTTTATTCTAAAACCAGAAAAATTGTGTGGTAACCAGAAACAAATTTAACAGAAACGGTCACTAGATTCGAAAAAAGCCATTGAAGCGTTCTGAGGGAAAATCATTCCTTTCACATAATGCCTAGTACCACTTAGTTCAGCTGGTAAGCCTTATCCATCAATTTTTGTGCAGTGCCTAAAAGAAAAATCCTGGATTATTAGAGTTGTTTAATAGGAAATGCAGATTTGTGAGATCCTATCCTTCTGACTTTTTTTGGGCTGTATTCTTGTGTCTTAAGGACAGGCTGCACTGGACATGAAAAAAACAGACCTAAGAAAAATGCTGCACAAGAGGTCCTGTTAAGGATGCTATTGAAAAGGGAGGCTGCTGAAACATTTTTGAACTGTAGCAATCCCAAGCGATAGGATGGTTTCAAGGGCATCTGGGAATAATTCCAAATGAGTCTGAGCCTAGTGTAGAGGTCCACAGATATTTTAGCAGCCTCAGCAGTTTGGAAAAACATCTCTAAGTTCTGCAGTGTGTTTACGCTTTTGCATTTCCTCACCTGTGTACCACAGGCCTCTGAGATAGTATCTGAACCACACTGCTTCAAAGACAATTGCTGAATTATTAGGTAGCAAAATAAATGGGAATAAATTTTCTAGCATTTTCTTCGTGTATACATCAGCGAAATTCACAGAAATGTAACTATTTCTAAATATAAATAATACAGTGCTTTGTTTTGATGGTCAAAGCCATCAAAATTATTTAAATTCCTACTGCTCTAGTGAAGTGGTAAATAATAAGAAAATATTATACCTCAACTAAACATGTAGAAAATTTAATTTAGAAGCATGTATTAATTTCAGACAAATTATTATGTACTTTTTCTTAAGAGGCCCATTAGTAACAATTGTTTAGAAAAATTCAGTTATTTTGTTAAGAGGTCATATTACTTATATACTTGAGTTAAATGTCTGTAAGGAAAACAGTCTTGAATAAGTACCAATTAAATGTCTGTAACGAAAACAGTCTTGAACAAGTACCAATCATAGCTCTTACTGCAGTCATGCAGAAACTAAGCACAAATACTCAAATACCATGTGACTCCCCAGATTTTCATGAGTACGTGCAGTTCTGTATATAACTATCAAGACTCCAGAAAGATTAATGGGCAGAATGACTGCTCTCCCTACTCTGGTGGGTGATGGCTGAGCAACCATTGTGGTGGAAGGCTGCAGTCCTTGCAGGACCAGGTGAATGCAGAAACACTGGGGCTTTTCTAGGAGGACTCAGGAACACCAGCTCAGCCAAGAGAGTAGACCCATGAATCTCTGACTTTGAGGAAAATGTTACATTTGAAGGCCTTCACTCTCAAGGTCTTAGAAAGATTAGGGCCACCTATTTATTTGAGCTGGAAGACCAAGAAGTGAATGTTTCATACTAACTTGAAGATTGAAGATTGAGGATGTTAATTTGGTTCTTTGCAAGTTGCTTATCTTTGGTGTTATTTGTATTTGTTGTCTTGTAAGAGATAGCTAAGTCCGTCTCTTTAGGGAACAGACCAGTACCATGGGACCAATTGATTACGGTGAATAAGCAACTCTAACGATGAAAAAACAATTTGTAGGCTGTTTCTTATTTATACAGTGGAGAGGTAGATTATAGGTAATTATCTAATTGATAAAAATCAGAAAAAAATATTGTGAATTATGTACCTTAGAAAGAAAAACACTAGAATGGAGCTTCTGCTTTGCCAAATACTGCACAACCTGTTCTGTCCATTACCCATTCCACAGCAAATCTCCTTACCAGCCATATGAGGGGTGTGGAGAAAGGAACATTATCCATGGATAATACATAGCTGTTTGCAGACTACTGAAATGTTTGCTCGAACATATGCTTTCTCTTGTGCCAGTGCATGGTCTTTCACACATCACACTCTGGAAAAAAGATTTAAGAATTAGAAAGATTTAGATTATGGCTATAATGTGCTCACCACATGTAATTTGCTGGTGGGTGAAACTCAGCCTGGACTTTTTTCAGGGTCAAGGGTACTTGGGTTTTACAACCTCTGTTCTGTTCTTGGGTTTTACAACCTCTGTTCAGTGTGTAGCCAGGGAGTATTTGTATTAAACAGGCCCATTTGTGTATGTTTAACATAACAGCTTCAGCTTTCTCACCAGTACCCTTTTGCATCAGCTGAAGTCCTGAACTCAACTGACAACACTCTGTCCTACTGTGCAGGCATCCTGCACCCAGAAAAGAAAGCTGCAGAGTATATTTTGCATAAATCTTTGTAGCATGTGTATCCAAGATGCTTTTTTAACTATATACAAAGCAAGCTATTGTAATATTTTCTTATAGGCATACATACATGCCAAAATTATTCTGTTTGTTCTTCTACTACATAGGGAACCTAGTGATTAGAGAGGCATAGAATAGGAAGCCATGTTGACAGAAAGATGTTGAAACTATATGTCTACCCTGTAGTCACAGGTGTGAAATGTAGTTTCTGTGTCAGTTACCTTGAAGGTACAAAAAAATACTTAAGTGGGCCTGTCTCCAGGAACACGGATCAAGCTCGCTGAGAGTGTGAGGAACTACGTGTCTAGCCAGAGCTTTGTATGACTAAGTCTATCCATACCAAAGCTAACTGTAGTAAAGCTAGTTTGAGGATGGCTGTGTAAATTGCAGTCACATCTTGGATTTCAGACTTAACTGCTTCAAAATCCTATGCAAGTCTCTTGGATATACACTAGTCTTCTTCTCATGATAATCTGATCCTCATATTATTGGGTTTTTTTCCCTGTGGGAGACACTGCTTGTTACTCAGTACTGCCCTTGTTCTCAGTTTCAAGAAAAGAAACATGGGAATGCCCTTTTCCAAAAAAAAATACAGCCCTGTCAGAGACATCATCAGCAGAAGTAGTTCGTCAAGTGTTTCCTGTGGGATAGAACATTGTTAAACCATTTTGGAAAACTGAATTTTCCCATGTGAAATCATTGCTTGACAAGTCTTCAAATGGAAAATTATAAGCAGTCACATGGACATAGTTTTTCTTTACATTCCAACCTTTCTTTTTTTGAAATAATTTTTTTTTTCTAATAAAACAGCAAATGAGAAAATTATTCTTCCCCACTACAGACTTGATATTGGAAGAAATTTTTTACAGTAATGGTGGTGAAACACTGGAACATTATGTCCATTGAGTAAGAAACCTCATTCCTGGAAACATTCAAGGTCAGGTTGAACAGGGCTCTGAGCAACCTGATCTAGTTGCAGATGTCCCTGCTCATCGCTGTGGCGTTGGACTAGATGACCTTTAAGGGTCCCTTTTCAACCCAACTATTCTGATTGTATGATCCTATGATTAACACTTTCACAGGTTATTTCTATCACATCCTCTTTTTTTTTTCTCACTGGGAAAAGATTCTGCAATGTTAATGCAAAGTTTTCAGTGTGACTTCTTGTTTTGGGGACCAAGCACAGTTCATTCAATCAAATATACTCTCTCAACTACCAATTGTGGACAAAAAAAAGGTTCCTTTTTTGTGTGTTTGTCCTAGGAACGTATTACTCCAGTGGTAACATGCATGTTTTAGCACAGAAATATACAAGGTATTTGCTTATTCAACAGCTAGTATATGGAGTGAAAGCCTAATGTGCTCTGGCTATGTGATGAGCAGTGCTGCCACCTCATGGTCTAATCAAAACCTGGTTTTTGACAGGTCTGTGTTTCAGTGCTACATTCTTCTATGCAGTGCAACACAATAGAATAGAATATAGTCACTATAATATAATGTAATATAATATTATATGTAGCCTTTTAAATATAGGGACTATATTTCAGGCTTACCAGAGATGGAGGTTTTAGCTTGCTTTATTTTGATTTTGTTAAGATATAATGTTGCTTATCAGTAGTTAAAAGCTTTTCCTTTGAGTTCTGTGCATTGCCCATGTAGAGCTGCCTTTCAGTCTTAATTTTTCTTGATAATGATTTCTTGATCAGGAAGTGAAAAATTCCCTGATTATTAGGTTAAAGCCTTCATTTCTTTCTGTCTCATTTGTCCCAAAAATCAAGTGGCAAAGTAGCTGGCACAGAATGTTGTTATCTGACAATGCCTTTGGTATAGGAACATGGTGGTGAGACGACACCATGATGAAGGCACCACAGTTATCCAGAGAGAGTTGAATTAACAGTATTCTTCCCAGCTTCATTTGTCAAAACGTCTCAACCATTTAAGAATTGTCTGTCTTTGCAGCCTTCTGCAAGATACAATTTTTGTATGTGTCAATCTAGCTAAGACCACTACACAGCATTGAACACTAAGTAGACTTCTGATGAAATCCTGCTTATTTAATATGCGTAATTCTGATGTTGTTTTAAAACAGGTTACTCAAGCATGTAAATGAAGAGCATTGTCTATGTCTCCTTGAGAGAGGTAAAAAGGTAAATTTCAGGTCATATAAATAATGGTGCCATTTCTAATTCTGTTTTGAAAGTTAAGTTGATCTCCCTATTATTACCAGAAGCAAAAAGTCCATTTCAGTTTGTAAGGCAAACACATTGTATTTCTCCTTGCTGCTTGATAGTGCTCTTGATATTATTTGTCATAATCCAGCAGCACAGGCAAATTGGAATGACAGTAGTCTAAGACTACTTACTAAAGACAGTTTGCTTCCTTTTCTCACTTCTTTTTTATGGCCTGTTACTTAAATTATGTTAACAGCTATTGCCTCAAGTTACAAATCAGAAAGACTCATTAGCTTCTGGGAAAACTTCCTTGAAACATGAAGGCATTTTGCCTTCCAAAAAGACATATTTCAGTGGAATTTATCTCTGTTGAACAATTGTTCCATAGTACTGCAGTACAGGATAACTGGGGGCAGGAATACCTTCTGTGCTTTTTAAAATCCTTTGTGGGCTCTTTTGAAAAAATGAGTTGGTCTAATTTAGCAAGTGGCACCTGAGGTAAGCTGGAATTTGCATTGAAGAATGCATTCTGAAGAAGGTTTTATGCAGTTTTAACAGCAGATGAACATGATGTGATGTGATCTTTGAAGCTAAGTGCAAAATACATTGTTAGTATCTAGACAGGGCAAAAAGTACATCACCATGGTATGCATGCTTGGTGAGAATATAGGGAATATGTAGAAAGGTATCTTCTCTAATTATGCAGATGATTTTGTAACTTGTCAGTTTTGTGTGTGTTTGAAAATCTTACAGAAAGCACCTGGTTTTCCTTTGAGACTTTCATGTGTCTCTTTTTTTTTGCCTGCTTTTTATTGTTCAAGCCATGGGAGCCTAGATACATGGTCTTTAGGATGCTAGATTGCTTTTTGATTCTACTTTACATGAAGTCACAGATATATGTGACAAGCTGAAAAAACAGGAATTCCATTTGTCTTGATTTAAATGAATATTTGGAATATTCAGGTGCATGGTGAAAAAAAATCATCACTGAAGGCAGCTTTACTAGGGTTTTTTTAGTAGTTACCTTTATGGGGAACATTCTTCCTTGTTACCTCTGGTCCTTTACATATAGTTCTGCTCAGAGATGGCATATGGTTGCATTGCTCCTCAGTGATAACATTCATGGTCCTAGAGACATGGAGGAATGTGTAACTTACACAGTGCATTGCAGAAATTCTTCCTTGATTTTGCACCATCGACCAATTTATTGCACCAGTCAGGGAATACAGCTGTGACCTTGCTTCTATTACAGTCCTTATCCCATTTAGGAAAATTTGCCTGTGCGATGATGTAGAGCAATTTTCCACTTCAGCAAGAGCAGAGTCCTCCTTGCTCCCAGCTGCAAGAATTATGTTTGACACAGTGACAATCAGGCTTCTTTTTCCTGATGCAACACTTAGTCCTGAAAGAGAAACAAGATCATGTCTTCTCATGAGAAGAAGGAAGAATATGAAATGGCTCCTCAGAAGACACTGGTGACATTTAGATTGCATTTTATTCCTTCCTCACAGAACAACTAGCTTCCAATTTGAGCATACCAGCTACAGGAACCAGGTAGGACTCTCATAAGGTGTAGCATCCCACTCCAAAAGAGAAAGCAACACACAGGTGCCCAGATACTCATGATCTAAAAGTGTAATCTTTATTACTTATAACCATTAATTGATCCACCACTAGGCAATTCATTCTTTTCTCTCCTTCTAAACCACTTCTTTCATTTTCTTAACTTCAAAACCTGGTACTTGCAAGCAATAACTAAAGTAGAAGAAAATCAATAAGTGTTATTAGTTGAATAGTGTTTTTCTGAGTCAGGCTAAAGTGTTTAGGAGTTTAATTCAATACAAGTGATTGTCAAAAACTGAAAAGATATTGAAAAAATACAAATGAGAATGTTTGCTTTGAAATGGTGTTTTGCATTTTTATCCAGCATTAAGTAAATGGTTGTGCCGGTTTGAGGCAAATTTGGAGGAAAATATCCTCTGATAGAAGGCAGGTTACAGCTGCCCCTCCCACATCAGGTACAGGAAAGAAATCTTCCTTGGAGGAAAGGAAAAAACTATTTATTTAACAAACACACAGGAAAAGAATAATAATGCTAAATAATAAAACCTC
>VWZT01008928.1:0-33763 GCA_013397055.1 Pachycephala philippinensis
AGGGCACTGCAGTGCCCCAGAGCTGCCCTCCTCATGCCAGCCCTGTCATCGCACCCTGTGCCTGTACCAGCACTGACGCTGCAGAGGAGGGGAGCGCAGAGTGAGGTGAAAAGATTCAGTGCACCCTCTGCAAAATTCATCAAATATCAGACTTAAAGCTGTTCTTTTTCTGTTGGCTCCTTTTATTTAACTGAGCCAATTACAGTGAAGGGGAAAGATTTTTATAGATAGTAGATCCAAAGGCTCACTGACCTGGAAAACAGGACAACGTACTGTTCATTTCCTAACTGTTGGTAACACGTTATTAAAAAGTGAAAGCAAAATAACCCATTATGGATATTTGTATTCAATTCAAATATATAATTTAAAAATAATTTTAATAGAAATATTTAAGAATATTGATATATTTTAAATGTATAAACTACACTTTGTTTTATGTTTTTTTTCTGTTTTGTTAGTCTATTAATAAGGCTATGGAGAAGGACCACGAAGAATATAACATTGGTGTCCTTGATATTTATGGCTTTGAAATATTTCAGGTACGGCAATGCAATACTTGGGGTTTGAGCAGATCTGACCTAGGAGAGTTTTCTTGTAATTTAGAGGGGGAAAAAATTTAAACCAGAAAAAAAATCACAGATGCTATAGCCAGAATAAAAGCAAAAACATCCCAACCCAGGTTCCCGGACATTGTGATCTCACTGGTAATGTCTCACTTAATAAACATGAGGTATTGAAGAAACTTCAAACAAAGTCATTGATCTTAAAAGAAAGATCTGAGATTCCACAAAATGTCTGTAAAATCAGCAACCCATCTATCACTGACAGTGTTTCTTTGAAGCTTATTGCCAGTGTAAGAACTAAAAATTACTGTATATAAGGCAGGAGACTAATTTTTAAATTGTTTCCTTTTCTACAGAAAAATGGTTTTGAACAGTTCTGCATCAATTTTGTAAATGAAAAACTACAGCAGATTTTTATTGAACTGACACTGAAGGCAGAGCAGGTAACCAGACATTCATTACTTTGGAATTCACAAATGAGCTGTTCCTTTTTCAACCGGTGGAAAAATCCAGGTTTCATCTTCTGTTAAATCTACCTTGTTAAACAAGACAAAGGGAAAGAAAATAACCTTTGTTGTTGGCTGACCCTAAAACTATAAACGACATCAGCTGCAGGCATTTGTTCCCTGATGGAGTGGTGCAGAAGCCAGTCCACCCCACGGTGTGCTAATGCAGTCATATGACTGTGCCCAGGCTTGCTGCAGTCTGACTCATGGGCAGGGATGGAAAGCTGCAGCCTGGCTCCATCCCTGGGCTTCCCTTGAGCATGACACACATTTCATTGGGGATACTTTCCTTAATTTCCTCCACACCTTTATTTTTTAAATATATACATTTATATATCTGTGTGTGTGTGTGTGTGTGTGTGTGTGTGTGTGTATAAATGAAATAGATTGGAGCAACACAAAAATACTTGTGAAAGTATTTGCAGTTCTCTGCTCACAGTCTTGCTGCCAAATCTCACTTTTTTTGTTTTTGCATGGGAGGGCAGACAGGATGCAGCTGAGACAGGAGCCCTGTGTGCAGCGTGAGCTCAGGGCTGGCACCAGCTTTGGGACAGTGTTTTCAGGAATGCCCAGACACAATTGCCTTTGTGTGAAAGTAACCAGTCATGGCACTGAGTGCACAAGTGACCTGCAAAGTGTCTGCTGAGCCCTTACATGTGCAACTGACTGGGCCAATTTAATCAAATTTTAATATGGCTTTTTCCCCAGTCATTCTCTAGGTGTCTTTATGGATACAGTAATTGCATACAGAAATAAAAAGCTGTGTCTTCATTTCATGTACATTTCTAAATGTGTTGTCTTGGGGATCTGATCCTCAATGTGCCTGTCACAATCTTAATTTTTAAAATAGATCAGGATGTGGATGCTTAGGTGCACTGTCAAGATGCTGTAAAAGTCGTTTTGTTACTATTTCCAAAGTGCTTTGACAATAAATGCACTGTTGAAGTCTTCCTGCTGTTGTCAGTAACCACGGAAGGGCTGTGAATGACAAAGGAATGTGTGGGGAGAACAGAGTAGGATTCCGATTCAGCTTTTAGGCAGCAGAGAGCTGGATTTAACTATCAGTAGGGTCATTTCTCCCACCTCCACCCAGTCATACATTTGGCAAGTCTTCCTGAACATGAGTAGTGCAGAGTTTGTGTCTGTGGAGTGTGTTGTAAATCTAGTGCTACATCTACAGTGCAGAGGAATGGTTGCATCTTTTTCTTTTTACTTAACAGGAAGAGTATGTGCAAGAAGGAATTAGATGGACACCAATAGAATACTTTAACAACAAAATAGTGTGCGACCTTATAGAGAACAAAGTGGTAAGTATTTAGAACAAACAGGTGGAGAAAACAAGATTTTTTTCTCTTAAATATTTGGGCAACTGTTTTTTCTGTAAAGAAGGTTCATAGGAAAATGCTAAATACTGTTGTTCAGTTACTGAGTCATACTAAGTCTATATATAAATCTTACATAAGATGTCTTATAGGAGCTCTAAGATATGTCATGTAAGATACCATCCAAAAAGGGAACTATACCATAGCATGCTTGACATGTGACTAAAAAAAATAATAATGGAAAAAAAAATTGTATCTGCCTAAATTTATGATGACCTTACTGACATACTGTACATCAGATAATGCTCTTTGTGTCCCTGGAGATGTAATTCAGTTTGGGGAAGCTACAGCACCACCTTTCCTTTGAGGTGCTGTTGCAAATTAAGCAGAAACAAGTGAAGAGACAGTATTGTAGATAAAAGAAATTTTGTGGTTTTGCTCCACAGACTGTTCTGCAGTTTCAAGTCTTTATGTTCTGTTTTGGGGTGACAACAACATTGAGTTGTCCTTTAGGGTAGAAGTAGGGTGTTTTTCAGATAGTTCTTCATGTAGGCCAGAACAGTAGTTCAAGGACTGTAGTGACTTGTGCTTAAATGCACATCAGGTTTTGCCCATTTCCTGTCTGTATGAGGATAACTAGGAAGACAGTAAGATTTCCCTCTCAATCTCAGATATTTAGCTCTAAGTTTGTCAAACTACAGCATGTGCATTTAAATACTTTCCTCACACATGGGTTTAGTTTTTGGTGGAATGAGGAAAGAAACTTTAAACAAATGTTGAGTGTTTTGGTGGTTTTGTTAATGTTTGTTTTTTTCAACAGTAATCTCTGTTTCCTCCATCATTTCCCACTGTCACTATCATCTCATGAAATGTCATCTCCTTAAACTGTTTGCATATTGGTGTAAAAGTTAATCTCAATTGATTGGAGGGAAATGCTTCCTGACTGAGCCCTAGTGTCTTTGTAGCAAAGACGATTTTGTGTTTGGGGGAAAAAACTGCCATCATAATTTTTTTCTTCCTCACTTGTGCTGCTGTTGCTGTTCCCCAACTCGTTAGAATCCCCCAGGGATTATGAGCATTTTAGATGATGTGTGTGCCACAATGCACGCGGTGGGAGAAGGAGCTGACCAGACCCTGCTTCAGAAACTCCAGATGCAGATTGGGACTCATGAACATTTCAACAGCTGGAACCAGGGGTTTATCATCCATCATTATGCTGGAAAGGTAACATGGGAAATCATCACTGAATTCTCTGTAGTGTGTTTATGAAGAGAGAGAACAGTAATGAGAGGAAGGGGGAAGCCCTGCAGAGGGCTGGCTTGGTTTTACACAGCCAGGTTATCTCAGGAGACAGTGTCCCTTCGCAGTGCAGGGAGCTTAGGACAGAAGTGCCAGAACAAATGGCCCTTGCTGGAGAGAGGAGTCTGGGCCTTGCTGCTCTCAGAACCAGAACTTACATGTAATAAATGAGTGCCCCAGGACTTTTATTAATTGTAATCTCATTTGTTTCTTAGTAGTAGCAGTAAATTTAAAGAATTCAGATATAAAAATGATGTTTAGGTGATGATACACCAATAAAACTGGGAATATAATGTACAGTTCTATCTTGTTTGGGTTTATTTCTCAGAGTGTTCATGGTTTTCTGCACTTAATAACAGTAAATCCTTACTACGCAAAACTTTTTCTTAGTAAAATTCTGTATTAAATTCACTTGTCGTATTTCACTCACTAATTCCATAAGTTTTTTTAAATTAGAATTTAAACTGAATTTATATATAAGGATGAAGCTCCTTTGTTTGCTGTGAAAACGTTTAATAATACGTGCCAGGATTTAGTGCTCATTGTAGTGTCTAAGTTTTACCAGACTAACCAAAAAGTACAGAACAGCAACTGATGAAGACAGAATTTAAATTTTCTTTAATTATTGGGTTCTCAACTTACCACAAACAATCAATTTCCACCTTGGCCCAGGTATCTTATGATATGGATGGATTCTGCGAGAGAAATCGGGATGTTCTTTTCATGGACTTGATTGAACTCATGCAGAGCAGTGATTTGTACGTAAGCAAAACTTGCTTCGAGCTAGGAATGCCGTGGTGGTTCGGAGGGCTGCAGAGGGCCTGACTTCTCTGCCTTGCACCTGGTGACCTCCTGTGTGTAACAGGGCAAATAACCCATGGCTGCACTAGAGCAGCATCACCTCATTACCCTGACCTTCATTTTCTACAGATTGGACTAAGGGAGGCACTGCAGTGTCAGAATCAAATGCTGTAGTGGCAGCCTTTGTTTTGGCCTCAAGCAAGGCCATCAGTGCTCTGGCATCCTCTCAGAACAGGCACTGTTGACAAAGTAACATTTTTTTGTGATGTATTTTAATTAATTGATGCATATTTTTTAAGAAGTGTGCATTTCTTCAAGTCTTCTAGAAGTCTGGTGTCATGTCTTTCAATGCTCACTAAAATAGCAAGGGGTCTCTGTGAGGAATGAGGCTTATGGAAAGTACTAATCTTAAAATAGATTTGATATAACTCAAGATTAATAGAAATAGGTATTTATATTCTGCTCAACTATCAACTTTTATGGCATATTCCTTGACATGCCTGCGTTGAATTGTCTTTCTATGCCAACCCTGTTTTATAAATTTTTTCCTAGGCCTTTTATAAAGGCTCTGTTTCCTGAAAATCTTCAAGTGGACAAGAAGGGCCGTCCTACCACTGCAGGCAGCAAAATCAAAGTATGTCTCATTTTGCGGTGTTGGTGTGTGTATATGTGGTTGTGTGTTTGTGTACGAGTAGCTAAATAAATAAAAAAAAGTATTTTCTCTTTTTTTGCTGTCCAGACATTTTTAAAGAAAGGTATTAGGAGGATCTTCATGGCAAAGTGATGCATTGTTTCAGCATTGTTAGAATTGTTCTGCCCAGCATCAGTGTTCATTAGATGTTGTATTCAGCTGCATCCTATAGGAGTGAATTTTCCAAACCATCAATTGATGGGACTTGCATGTGCATAATGAATGAGCCACCTCACTCAGCCTCTTGATATCCTGGTTAACTGCAGATAGCTGGTCTCTTCACAGTGCAGAAATGCCTGATCCAACACCCACCCAGTCAACAGAAGTCTCTCTGCAGACCAGAGAGATCCTTGCCTAAGGCAGCCAGTGCCACAAGGCCGGGGTCTGTTTGGAGACTGATTGCAGAATACACACTTAGATTACACACGACCTTGCAAATCAGTATTTTACCAATCTCTTTTCTCACATTTCACCCTGACGGGTTCACTTGATGCATTCGCTCCATGTTTTTATATAGAAGCTCAAATGTATTATGTAGCTGGTGCCTTCTATGTACTGATAAGTTTTTTATGAGGTGCCTCTTATCCCAAGGCACTTTGATTGTTGGAGAAAGACCAAAGGCAACTGGATCTAGCCAATAGAATCATCAACAGAAGGTTGATAATTGTAGAATTCCCTCAAGATTTACCCTTTATCAGCTCAGATCCTATTGTTTTCCTTTGTTTTACAGAAACAAGCCAATGACCTTGTTGGCACCCTGATGAAGTGTACGCCCCACTACATCCGCTGCATCAAACCCAATGAGACAAAGAAGTCTCGAGACTGGGAGGAGAGCAGGTATGGATGAGCAGAGTGTGTGAGGAGAAACAGTGCTAATGGTCAAAAGAAGCTACAAAAATTCATAATTTGTAATTGTACAGCCTACAAACAGAACTACATTCTCTAAAACTGTCTGAAATGAAATCTGGCATGGCCTCTCCTAAACATTGAAGATAAATGGTGATCAATTGGTCTAAATCAGCACTTAGTGTATGCAGCTCTTGGCTTTCCTCCTGCCAGTTATGAATAATCAACATTTGCATGAGTAACACAACCAGTATATTAAAGATGCAGTTTTCCATGTAGAATTTGCATGCCAAATGTATCGTGATCACTTCTAACTTTAGCTTTATGCTTTGAAAACAACTTCTATTAAGAAGCTAAAAAATCAATAAGATACCTGGATCTGCTTTTATGTATCAAACTTTCCAAAAAGTGTCTATAACCAACAATGGAGAAGGTTTCTGTTTTATTTCTTAAGTTTAATTAGACAACTCTTTAAAAAGAGTTGACTGGAATGTCACATCAGGTGATTATGTAGACAATAAATAGATGTCTAAATGATCAGTTTGGTTTATCACATCTGTTTTAAGGCATCTTTAACTACGTGGTGCTTATAGCATCTTCCTCTCTGGAAAAGATGCTGCTCTTTTTGTACTGGGGTAGGTGCTCAGTAGGGTGTGTAAACTGTGTGGGGGCCTAATGTAGGTAGCATTTATTACTATAGAGCAGGTAAAACTGCTGATAAAGTAAGTGGTTATTTTTATCACGATGAAACAACTTGCAAAGTCTGATAAAAAGCATTCTTGGACAACCCCAGCAGAATTCCCTTCCTGCCTTTCCAGCAGATCAGCACAGTCACACGCAGATGGAGAGCACTTACAGAAGCCATTGGGATTGCATTTCAAAGTCTCAGTGAGGGCTTGGCAGTAAATGCAGACCCTCTTTAGGTTTTCCACCCTGAAAATCCTACTGTGCAGCACTTAATTTTCCACTGACACTGGGGACCAGAAGAGGAAACTAAGTGATCCTGGGAAAAGTATTTATAAAACTTATAGTTAAAAATTGAGGGGCTTTTAAAATCAATCATTTGCATATTGGGAAACAGGCCTGTTATTGTGGAAGGTGTTGCTAGGAAATCAGTGAAACAAATACAATCCTAGTCCTGAGAAAAGGAGAGCTTTCGGGACCTTTAGGAGCAAAAATGGGCAAGATTTCTTCTTGTTTTCCTGTAATGAGGATGGTGTGTTATCAGTAGCTGCTGTATTTGCCAAGTGAAATACAAAGGATTGTATGCCATCAACCTCAGACAGAAATGGAAGTGCTGCTTTTAATGGTAATCCTTCATCCCTGTTTAAAAATCCCAACATTCTCCCATTTCAATCTGTGATTGCCCATCTGATTGCCTAGGGCTTCACTGTGGCACTTAGTGACAAGTCTGGGGAAAAGAAATTTATATGCATGTGACAATTTGAAGTTAAGCTTAATATTGTTGTTTCTCAGTTTTACTGTGAAAAAGACTTGAGGGAAGTAAAAACCATAATTGAGTTTATGTGATATTTTGCTGGTTGGTTGATTTTAAAATTTTTTTGTTTTGCTATGTTTTCTTGTGTGGTCAACATAATGCTGCATCATACACAGGCTGCCTTGGTGTGATGGGAGTAGCAATTTGCTTATTAGTAGCAGGTTACTAGACCGTGAAAATGTAGCTGAAAAAGGAAAAAGCCCTTTCACAGAGCCTGTCTTACTTCATGCTCACAGAAGCCACGGAACTCCACCTTTCTGCTGCTGTTGAATAACTCCAGAATATTTAGCACTGAAACATAGGCCTTGTGTAATATCTAAACCTTGTATAATACCTTAGTTATTCCAGAAATTGGGGTGTTCTTGAAATGTGTTTTTGTTCAGGTCCTGGCACAGCCACTTGGACTTGTATTCAAAACTGCTGCATTAGCTGAATTCCCAGACCCTGACCTGCTTGAGGTTGCTGCCTGGAGGCAGATTTTCAGTGTGCCTTTTCTCAGAAAGGAAAGGAAAAAACAGAAAAATGTCTGAAATTCTCTGGTGCTGGACACTGATACTGGCAGGACAGTACAAAAATGGGAGTAGTACTGTTGCTCCAGTGCATTATTCCAGATGTGAACAGGAGGGAAAGCTATAAACAGGAAAATGTATTTTTGTCCACCAGCTTTGTACTGTACCAGAATTCTTGGAGTGGGTACAAAATATACTTTATTCCTTGAACACAGCAAGATTAAAATGTGTAGTATTCTTTATTGTAAGCTAAAAGAGCACTATCATTTATCATTTAGTAAGATACCGCTCAAAAGTGGTCTTTAAAAAGAAAAAATAACTGAAGGGATTTTTGTCATTTGTAGCAAGGGATTTCAAAAGATTTTTCCCTTCATACTATGAGTCATTTGAAAAAAATGTCTCAACGAAAAATTCAATGGGCAGTACATTTTATATTCAAATTCAGCTTTTCAAAATAGCTAGAGAAATACCATTGAATTAACTGAGAGTGTTTCAGAATTTGAAAAATCCTTTGTAAAATCAGAGAAATAGTAAGCAAAACAAAATTAAATGGCTTCTTACAGGCTCACTTTTTAAAAATTATATGTAAACAGATGTTCTTTTATATGCTGTTTGTTAAACTTGCAGGACTAAAATCTTAACAACTGTTATATTTCAGACTGAAAGGTAAAGCTTTTATACTTTGCCCTTCAGAAGAACAGCAACAGAGTGAAAAACTGACATTGCTTCTTTCAGCACGTGACTTAGATGAGAAAATTAAGGAAATGCAAAGGAAGTCAGTAACTGAAATTCTTCAAATCAAATTACCGAGCATTAAGTAGTAGACTAGCAGGATATGTAAGAAGAAACATAAAAACAAATGTACCACAGGTCTAGAAGGAGGGAAAAGTGCAAAAGCTTTTTTGTTTTGCTGGTTTTCTGCTTTGCATTTCATGAGCACATACTTGTTCCCTGGTTAGAACCTAATTGGAAGTGTTTGTGAGTGTTTGGAAGTGAGTTTTGGTGTGATGGTGTTGGGATGATGCTGCTTCAGTTCCCATGTGCAGCAGAGTTCCTCCACCACAGCCATTAACACTTGCTGTGGGACTGGTAGCAACTCAGCTTTTGTTTGTAATTTAAAATGTGCCATGGATGAGTCATCCATTACTGGCTTCAGCCAGTCTTGTGCTTATCTTTGAAATCCTTCCTTTGCAGCATGGTAAAATTAGGAGGAATTCTAGCTTTTCATCAGTATGCTGACCTGGCTTTCTTGTTTCTGATCCTTTGTGTAGTGAAAGTTTGGCATCTGGGGCTTTTTCCAGCCATCAGATTTGGTCTTTTCTCCATAACATCAAGAAAAAAAATGTTACTGTGTTGCTGTTCGAGCTGTGTAAAGCATAGGAAAAACCTACAATAAGAGAACACAAAACAATTTCCCAGTCCCTTGGATACCAGCTGTGTAATTGTATAGGTAATAGTTACTTGGCCGTTTATGGGTTTTATTATTACCTAAGAAATTTATACATAAGTTACTTTGGAGGTGAGAAGTTAAACTAGGAAAAAATGCTAAGGTAAACTTGCTACATATATTTCAGTGCTGTAGTCTACCTGGAATGTCTTTCCTACCATGCAGTGTGCAGGATCATGTGCAAAAATAGATTCATTTACCTGTGCATGAATTTTAGCAATCAGTAGTTAAACATGATTCATATGTTTAAGAATGCCTCAATCCACAAGTATGCTGAAATAAAATGGATTTTAAGCCTTGCATTGTTTTTGTCCCCAGGGTAAAACATCAAGTAGAATACTTGGGTCTGAAAGAAAATATTCGAGTAAGAAGAGCTGGCTACGCCTACAGACGCGTTTTCAAGAAGTTTCTGCAGAGGTAGGTAACACTGGTTTAGAAGTATTGCTGTAAACAACAGCTCAGCTGTTTACATGATGAGGAGGGAACCAAGAGGTTGCAAGTTTTGAAACCTTCTCATTGCCCACTTACCCCTTCCTCCACATGTGCCTTGCTCAGTGATCTAGATTACACAGAGAATTTAAAGTGCTTTAAAGCCTGGCTTTGTGTTGTTGAAAGTACTTCATTTTTTCTGTAAACTTGCCTAAGGCCTCAGTATTTGTAGTGCTGTGAGAGGGTTCCTCAAAGTTAGGGAGTTAAAGGAACCACTGCAGTGCTGAAATCTGAGTGGCCAGCTGCACGCCCTTGTCTAAAATGTTACTGCTCCAGCTCTCCCAGCTCTTTCCCCACGGGAGACAGAAGACAGGTAAAGAAATCCCTGCCTGCCATTCAGCCATTGCAGTGTAAAGAGTAACCTTAGCTTGCAGTGCTCGTTATCCTTCCACTGGGGTACAGCTCAAACCTCTGCAGCTGCTCGCTGAATGAATGAAAGCAAGTCAGAGCTCTGTAAGGTCAGTCCTGTTCTCGGTGTCTTAGCACCAGCTGTTAACATGATTAACTACCTCCACTGGCTAATGAAATCCTCTTAAATAAGAGCAGTTTCAAGATTTATACAACATTCAGCTTCTGTTTTTCAGAAGCTGGAGACATACAGCTAATAAGTGCCCAAACAGGCTTTATGTGATAAATCAGCTTTTGTTTAAAGGCTTTGCATTGAACTTGAGAGTATAAAACAAAAACGCAATCAGTTTTTGCAAGGAGTGGAGTGTAATTAATCAGACAGCACAGAACAAAGCCATTAGTAATACTTCATGATAATACCAAGAATATTCCAATAATGTAGTAACAGTCAGACCTAAAATCTCTCAAAGTATGGACTTAATTTTCATTATAGAACAATTTAAAATTCCTTTTTCTTCATGATCTTCAAGCCCAGACTTGTAAACATGAACATGCTACAGGCTATGTTACTTAACACACACTGTTGCTGAGAAAAATAACAGATTTATACTGTGTGTTAAATGTAGCCTGATCACAGATTGTGAGGGCTGGGCAGGCCTCACAAAGGAAAATCTGCACAAAGGAAATCTACCACAGGCAACTGAAGCTCTTCTTTAGGGAATTCATCCTTTTGTTTCAGATTGACTAGCTTTGTTAAATTTAACATTTTGTTATGAGTAAAACTCTTCCTGCACCCTTTCCATTCACAGTTCCTAGCATCCAGAACAAGCTCTGTTCTGACCCCCTGAGTCAGTGTGAGTAAAAGCGGGCTGAGGCATGGGATGGACAGGAAATGCATGCTTGTACACTTGTTTTCATTGGGCGTTCCTTGGCAGCTCCATGCAAGTGGAGATTGCTGGGCTGAATAGACTTTTATGTACAAAATTTACATTTGCATGCAAAAAGCCACAGTCACTGAAAAGGCCTGTGTGTTCCCAAGCATAACCAATCTGAAAGCTGAGCTCCCACTCCCTATTTAGCCACCAGACCTAACTGCTTACTGGGAGTTTGTAATACGTAAGTGGGGGCAGTCATGATTTGAAATGGTTTCAGAAGCATGTTAAGAACACATTTAGTACTTGTGCTGAAATAATCTGCAAGATCAAATTACACAAGCTTGACAAACCTGGATTCATGGGGAGTGACGTGACTGGTTTCATGGGAAGCATGCACGAGGACACTGAAGTGCCATTGCTAAACAGCAGTGAACAGTAAGAGTTGTCACGTTATGAAACTGAAATGCTTAAATAGTGCATGTTATAGAATAATCTGTTTCTTCTGCCCTGTAGACTTGTCACACCAGTAAAATGTATGAAGTTAATTTGATGAAAAATGAGAATTTCAAATCTATTCTTACTTTGTAAGAATAAGAGCTTTACTTACATTAAAAAGTCTTGAATCACATTTTTCCCTTGCTGCGCCCTCCTTTACAGCTCAGGAGATGTAGGAAAGAATTCGTAGCATGCCAAAATCTCATGTCACAGTCTCTTGTGTGGAAGGCAGCAGTTTCAAACACCTTTATTCACCTCAGCTCCTTTACCTTCAGACTTGGTTAGACCCACCTGTACAGCTGCACTGTTGGCAGTACGTGATGAGCCTGCAAAAGAGGCTGGTAAATAAATGAGCTGGGAGTTACTTTAACTTAACAGCTCCTTACTGGGTTGCATCTATTTATCCCATAATACTGATAAATCACATAAATATGTAAGTGTACACATTGTCTGTCTAAACATAGATTGTGTATAATACGCTGCTATATTTAAGGTGGTATAAGAGCTACTTGATTACAGCATCCATCCAGCAGGGTACCTGAGCATTTGTTAATGAGAACATTAGTGGTTTGAATCCTACCGAATTATTCAGTTACTCTCTTTTGATGCACCTTCTACTCAAAGGTGTTTGGGTTTTGTGATATATTTCTAACTGTTTGCTGTTTCTCTTAGTGTGGTATTGTTACTTAAATTGCATGACATTGTTTCTGCTTCTTGGCTGGATAACATTTTAGATATGATGATAATGGGTAATCAACAGTCCTTTAATGTATTTTCCAACAATTCCTTGTGTGATTTTTGAGAACGTTTTATTAGGAGCTGCCTAAGTCATCTTAAGAACTTGGGAGTTACAACAAACTGACCTCCATACTTGATCACTTATTTCACGTGTCAAATAGTTTGACGAATAAGCGTGATATAAAGGCATTAAAAGGAAATTGTCAAGAGTAAAGAACATAAGATTTTGGGGAGAAATTTGTCTCAACATATTCAGCTGTTCTCCAGTCTTGTTGTCAAAGGAGCCTAAATAGCTGCTGCCAGAGAAGTTACTTACCCATAGACACGCTGGGGCAGCTAAAGCCCAGCAGTGCTCCTTTGGTGGGCAGTGGAACAAGGCAGCTTTGTAACTCCAGCCTGGCAGTTCCAAAAGCCCAAGTGAAGCCTGGAACAGTGGACAGTTTAAAAGGGACTGCAACCTGGCATCCACTTAATTCTCAAAGCTTGCAGAGGACACCATGAGGGAGAAGGCTACGTGTTTCTTTCTGTCAAAGACATGTTGTTAGAGCACTGCCCTGCTCCTTCCGGGCCTTTGTGGGGTCAGTTCCCAGCAGGGCCTCAAGGTAGCACCAACATCACTGTTGCTTCCTTCTTGCACCAGAGGCCAAGCCCGAGGCTTCCTGGGATAGAGCCAGGATTGGCTCCTTGCTAAATGCAGCCCAGCTGTTGAACCAGGTTGGTTTGAGCGCAAGCTGTCACTTGCTCAGAAACAGAAAAGACCTTTGTAAGAATAAGACAGACTGAGAAGGCTTGAGTGAGAAACTGGGACGTGTGCTTGGGAATCAGTTCAGAATACCAAGGATTTAGGTACTCAGATCTGGACCATAGGTCATTGCTGGTGAATAACCTTGCCCTGGACTTAAGCAGATTCCAGCAGAACTTTCTGCCATTAAATGCTGCAGTTACCAGGCAGTAACTTAGCATCTGGAAATGGGAGACTCTGGGGCACTGTTGTGCTTCTCAGTTGTTTGGTCTCACTAAACAAGAAACATCCTAATACTGCGCATCTTCACACACACCAAGCTCTGAGTCCTGCTGCCACTGCCAACCTCCGCCAGGGTAATGCTGGCCAAGAGTCAGAGGTGTTCTGCTGCTGCTGTTTGACCCCAGGTTTTAATCTCTTCTCCTTGGTGGTTAAGGTATGCCATTCTGACCAAAGCAACCTGGCCCTCGTGGAAAGGAGAAGAGAAACAAGGAGTCCTCCACCTGCTTCAGTCAGTCAACATGGATCCTGACCAGTACCAGCTCGGGAAGTCCAAAGTCTTCATCAAAGCTCCAGAGTCTGTAAGTGTGCCAGAACACAATTCTTTAAATATGCAACTGTTTGCTGAAATTGATGTCCTGCCCACTCAGAAGTTGAGCATGACACCTGCTAAGGTGGGGGAGGTATAAAAATCTGAGACAAGCTGGGCATGTCTGTCATAGAGGCTGGGTAAAAGGCACACTGCATAAGGCCACTGCAGGGTTTTGGCACCTAATACAAAGAGAATTAAATGCATCAAAAAGAGGAAATATGGGTCATGAAGATGCTTTGGTATCAAGAACATTGGTCCTCTTCTCATAACAAATACCACTGATGAAGGTAGAATAGCCCAGGGATGGTAAAGATATGTTACACAGCACGGAGTAAATCAGTGTTCCAGAACAACTGCAGCTTGAAATCCCAAAGAGAGTATTAAGGAGGCATCACAAGGCTGGTTTTATCCTGTAGCTACTAAACCATGTAAAATCTGTCAGAAAGAAGTTTTCTTACTTTGCTATTCAGAAAGTTTTTAATTAAAATCTGCTCTCCTCATCCTCGTGTATTCCTGATGCATCAGAAGCAATGGGGCTTAGTTTGTGTAGCACATCATGCAGTTGAGCATTGATTTCATGGTGCTTTATCTGAAGTTACATGCTAAAATAAAAGCTGAACAATTCTATGGCTATCATTTGCTGTTCCAAGAACATACATTTTTCTCTGTAGAGCAATAGTAATTCAGGCAACGACACTGCTGTATCCAATCACATGGGAAGATATTTGTTAAAGGAAAAAAGAGAATGCTTCTCCAAGTCATAATAGAAATTTTGTTGTTTCTACCATAAATAGGGTAACTGTTCAGGAATAATGGGATTTACAATCCTGCCTACATCTGCGAGACATGTTTATACACTGCAGCATAGAGTGCTTGAGATGTTGGTTATTACAATACTTCAGGTGTATATTGGCAGAGCAGGAAGCTAATATGGGATTGATCCTACTTGGTCATTGCAACAACAGCCAGGAGTTCTGAGGGAGTGTGAGCTTCACCTGCTTCTCTGGAGCACAGCTGTGATTTCTTCCTGGAGATTATTGGGAGTTTTGTCTTAGGAAGTCGGTGTGATTTCCTGGTGTCTGTCTGCTGCTCAGTAGCCAAGTGGCAAGTGCTGCCATGGGATTGATGGATCCAGTTCCCCTTCAGTCAATTAATAATCTGTACCCCAACATCATGTGCTACAGATTCTTTTCAGAGGAAGACATTGTTGTATAGTGGAAGCATCTTCCCATCCTGATGCATTTTTGTGAGGCTAAGTCCTGCTTGTGTGGATATGCCATTTAATGGTGTATCTGTGAGTTTTACTGAAGGGCAATTCTGCAGCTTAGGACAACAGGAAGTTGACTGGAAATTTTTTTGGGGTTGTGTTTTGATTTTAATTTAAAATAATGCTTTCAATTACTGTATATGTTTTCTTTAATTTTTTTTTAATGCCATGAAATCTATTTTTAAATAAGTACCAAAAAGAGTCTGAGCTTTTTTTTAAGTTGAAAATGTTTTTGTGAACTGAATATTTTAAAGCTTGATTTATATCTTTTATTAAGAAAGACAGTCATCTTTCATCTTATTACTAAAATATTGGCTAGGGTTGTATTGCTTTTGAGAAAAATAATCTTTTAGATGGCAAATGAAATTTTTTCTTTCTTCCACCAAAAAGAGCACCCGTTGTGGTTAATCAGATAAAAATACTTGATTTACTTGCGAGTGTAAGGGGAGGCTTTATAATACAGATTTTAGCAAAGGGTTTGTGCAGTATCTTTATTTCCATAGGTTAAGAACCGTATTTTAGCTCAGTGGTTTAGTTGAACTTCCTCTGTGCTGACCATTATGGAAATAATGAGAGATTATTTTGCAATTAGCATTATTGTTAGAGAAATAAAGGGTGAGTGCTCAGGAGAGACAGCACCAATATTGTCACTGTAACCTGAATTGCACGAGGGGTTGGTCGTGCCCCTGCTGCAGCTGAGGATGTTTTTGCACCAGGAGCTCTCGTGCCTGTGCTGAAACCCCAGCCAGCTGGTGTGTTCGGGAAGAGATTTTTAAATTTTTTAAAATAAGTTTGCTGTAGATGGAGAATTGCCAACTGTGAAATAAGGTTTTATGGGTGGCAGAAAGGAGGCTTCATTATTTACATTTCCATCACACACCTGAATAAATAACTTTGTACGGGAGCAAGTGAGGTTCTGTGGAAATGGTTTGCACCAGATCAAGTTTCCTTTTTAAGATCAATATGAACAACAGTATTTTTCTAGATTTGCATGGTTTAGAGCAGCAGAGTAAAAAAAAAAATCCTAAAGCCCAGGTTTGCTTCTCCATATACCTGCTTTTACTAATTTTATCTCTTGAAAGCTAGTAGAAAACTCCTGTGAATATTTAACACACAGTGGAGGGAAATAATAAGCAACAGTTATGTCAGTGGAGTGATTGAGTGCTGCAATTTAGCCAAATGCTTGTGCTCCTGATAAGACAAAAACCCCATTTAACTAAAGTATGTAAAAGACTGTAGTGAATATGCTGCATCCTGCAAAAATTATGAAGTTGTTCTAATGCATTAAATTTACATATATTTAGTAGGACCTGGGAAATTCTCAAAAAAGGGGATGCACCTTCCATTCCTGTTTTAATAAAACAGTATTTTCTCTTGATTTTTGATATTTTAGACCCAAAAATCTTACTATGACATACTTCTGAATTATAAGGTTGCAACTACGGTTGCAAGTCCTGCAGCCAGCTGACAACCTTCAGTGGTGAGAGAGAATGGAGCCGGGGGACACGAGTATGAAATTCAGCCAGGGAAGAAAGTTGCTTGTGAACAGTGGGTTATGTTACACATTGCACAGATCCTCACAGACATGGTAACATTCTGACTAGAGAAGTAGCAATTTTGGAGAATGTGTGGATGGAGGCTGAAGAAATGGCCACTGGAGAACCTTGAGTTGCACCAGTAGAATATTTCAGGGAGGATCCATATTCCTCTTCCTTCATCATGGGGTATGGAACTTAATGGGTAGACTGGTAAGAGCCACAGGCACTCAAGCATCGGAGATTCCTTCCAGAAAAGGTTGCCTTAACATTCCAATCTCACATCCCACAGTTGTGGAAGAGGCACCAGCTTGGATCTAGAGTGAAATGCACTGGAGAATTGTTGAAAGTAAAATACAGCTTTTTCTTGAACTTTGCATGTAAACATGTTTGACCCACCACTGTCTTTTGTACAGCTGTTCCTGTTGGAAGAGATGAGAGAGAGGAAGTATGATGGGTATGCCAGGGCCATCCAGAAGGCCTGGAGGAAGTACGCGGCCAGGAAAAAATACGTGCAGATGAGAGAAGAAGGTAGGTAATAACTTCTGCTAGCAGGGACTTCACACACACACACATGGTTCCAGGAACAGCAGGAGGGACACAAAGAGGAAGGAAATCTCTCCCTCTCTGTAAACAGAAGTTGCATTGCAGGTTGCTGGCTCAGAATGATTGCACCTTGTTGGACCCCTAAGGTACCACTGATGAGGTTGACTGCTCTGCATGCACAGATCTCTTGGACTGCCCAGAGTTTTGCTTTCAAATCAAAGCCAGACTGAGTAGGACAGACAGCAAAGATGCTGCAGGGGAGACAAAAAAGAAAATTTTCCACAGTTACGCAGAATCTGAATAATCTGTAAGTGATAAAATCAATCCAGGGACTCTGCTGGAACTTAGTTGTGTGTGACCTGAGCTGTCATATGAACCCACTGGGTTTGGAAGGGTTAATCTTTAATTTCCAGCAGTGAGTGAGAATTTCTGAGTTCCAGAAGTGCTCCCAATTAACCAGAACTACTGCGTTTGCCATCCGTGTATTTCATTAGGAATGGATTTAATGATCACATATATCCTTATCTAAAGGATTAGTAGTAGTGCTTTTTCCATATTAGAAACAATTTGGTTATCACTTCCCAAGAAATTCTGTGTGAAACAGTTAGCTCTTTGAGAGCATGAGTTTAGGAAATTGACTAGATGCTATTAATCAATGTTTATCTTTGGTATTTAAGCATCAGATCTGTTGCTGAACAAGAAGGAGAGAAGACGGAACAGCATTAACAGGAATTTTGTGGGAGATTACATAGGCATGGAGGATCATCCTGAGCTGCGGCAGTTTGTGGGCAAACGGGAGAAGATCGATTTTGCAGACACTGTAACTAAATACGACAGACGGTTTAAGGTGGGTGGAACAGCAGCATCCCCTAAAGATGAGTTTGCTGGGAGTCAGAGTTGCCTTCACCATCCTGTCACAGAAACTGCCCAGGTCAGGGTCACAGGCTGTGCATTTTCAATGTTGTGTTTCAGAGCGTGAAGCGAGATCTCGTCCTCACTCCCAAGTGCATTTACCTGATCGGGCGTGAAAAGATAAAGCAGGGCCCAGAGAAAGGCCAGGTGAAGGAAGTCTTGAAGCGAAGGATGGAATTGGAGAGAATTCTTTCTGTTTCTTTAAGGTCAGTACCTGGAATATATTTTTCATTGACAGAACAATTTGTGTAGGACGGGGAAAATAAGTTGATGAAGTGGGAATTGAAAGCCTTCTTTCTGAATTTGCTTGCTTTGGGCTTCCAACTTGCTTCAGTAACCTTCAAATTTCCAATTTATCTCTAATCACAAAATCTGCCATTATTGAAGAGAAGGATTATAATTGTAACTTTAATAGCACATGGTTTTCTACTAACAGTCATTACTCTAAAATGACTAAGTAGTATTCCTGTCTCTTAAAAGGGATTGTTTCAGATATTCCATTATCAACTCCTGAAAAAAACCAAACCTGTTCTCAGAAAGCAAGGCTCTGTAATTAATGCTGCTTGGACTTTGTTATGTTTTTAAAAATTAACCATGAGTACTCTGCAAATGTTGTTATAATGCTGGCTGTATTTGCTGATGGTGTTTTAAACTGGATGGTATATGCTCTGATTTCCTTGCAGCACCATGCAGGATGATATTTTCATTCTACATGAACAGGAATACGATAGTTTGCTCGAGTCAGTCTTCAAAACAGAGTTTTTAAGCCTCTTATCTAAACGATACGAAGAGAAAACACAAAGAAAACTACCTCTGAAATTTAGCAATACGTGAGTTGTGGCTTTTTTCAATGGGCTTTTAGGGATAAATGTTTTGTTCTTGCTGCCAAGGCAAATGAGTGAGTGCAAGCTGTACTTTATTTACAGTAACAGGAGGTAGTAGAGTGTAAAACCCTGTACGTGCAAGGAGACCAGACTTTGTGCTTGCCTTGTCAGAGTAACAGGTTAGGATTTACCAGGGCCACTTGTCCCTTCCCCCTGTGTGTGCATGGAGAGCTGCCTTCGTTCTCCTGCCCGTGGCACCGGGCCCAGGGCCCCGCAGCTGTGCCACAGAGCAGCTGTGCCAGCAAAGCCCAGGGCAGGGCCCTGCACAGCCACTGCACAGCTGCTGCTGGATCCTGGCAGGAGCAGGGAGCATCCCCTTCCCACTCCTTCACCTTCACCTAGGAGCGCAGCCATCTCAGTGAAGAGTTTGAAAGAATTCTGGGCACATAGTGTAACAGTCAGAAATGCTGAAGTTTGTTGTGGGTGCAGGGCACTGCAAGGTGAAAGAATAAAGAGACCTCACTTACGTAAATGATACTGGGAACATTTTTTAGAAAGAAGCCTGAAAACCTAGAGCGTGTCTGATGTTCATTTTGGCTGTGAGGACATCCTGGAAACAATCCCAGCAAATGTGCTTTTGTTAATGCTTCCACCCATTAAGGAGATCAGCAACAGCAGGCCTTGGATTTGTATGTTTATTTTATTGCCTTCAAAAGGGTGGAGGAATTAAGAAAGGCTACAGGAGATCACTATTTTTGTTTGGAAAGGCTGTAGAAGGAGAATTGAGTGTGGAAGCGTGGAACATTACTGTAGCGTACACTCCTGTGCACTGGGAATGCAAAGCCAGTACCAGGAGTAAATGTCATGTATTACACTTCTGGGGTCTTGCCCAAAACCGTATCTGAGTACAGTTCAGAGCAGCGGGATAGTGTGGAAATGCTGGGAAAGAGTGTGTGTGTGTGTGTGCGCCTGCACAGGAGGGACTATAAAATGCAAAGGGTGAGGTGTGTGTGTGCACAGCTGTTCACCTGCAGCGCTGCACAGGGCCTGCCCCAGAGCACTCTCAACACCTCCTCGGTGTGCTCCTCTGACAGGCTGTGCAGGGCTGTGCGGGGCTGTGCCCACAGACAGAGCCGCCAGCAGCGGCAGTGCAGAGGCACTGGTGGCTGAGGGCTCACACATCTCTTACTTGGACCTTTGCACATTTTTCTTCAAAGCTCACTGTCCTCTCCAGGGCATTTTAAATTTCCTTTGAGAAGCTGTACCAGGAAAGTTAAAATGTCAATTAAGAGGAACATTTAAAAAAAAGGCATGGAAAAAAGATGTAATTAGGTGGTTATGTCAGCTGAGTCACTCGTAGAATGCAGATTCTCAGTGTAAGCTTTTAATTTTGTATTTCTAAGTTATCTGCTGCCAAGCAATACTGCCGTGATTTGATGTAGGAATTCTGGTTTTTTTTCATTCGTGTGTTCACACACTTCTGTCAGACTTGAAGTGAAGCTGAAGAAGGAGAGCTGGGGGCCCTGGAGCAGTGCTGGTTCACGACAAGTGCAGTTTATGCAAGGCCAAGGAGATATAGCCATTCTCAAACCAAGTAATAAAGTGCTGCAGATCAGCATTGGACCAGGGCTACCAAAGAATTCCCGTAAGTATGAATTTCCTCTAGATATTAGGGAATGGTTTATAAATTCAGAGAATGATGGACCTTTTCTATCCATGCTTGGCTCTAGCCTCACTGTATTCTTTATTAATTTCTCTGTAACACTTACACAAAGATCCTAAGGATACAGCAGAATTCCTTGCTGCTCTATAGCTGTCAGTGTTCTGGGCCTTGTTTACTGTAGTTGCAAGAAGGCTTTGCTTTATATCCTGAGGTTGGGTCACAAAAGGGAGAATATCCCAAAGTCATCTTTTTTGCACCTGATGCTTTATAACAGCCTGGCCAATCCTGCAGGAGTCAGATTCCTTATTCGTGAAGATCAGCTCTTTCTGATCACAGAACGGGGGTGTGGCAGCCAGCAGGACTTACCTAACTAATGTCATTTTGAAGGGGTAACAGAATGTTGCTGGTTTCTTCTAGGTCCTACTAGACGGAACCTTACCCAAGGCAGAGGGTATTCCAGCAGGTCTCAAAATCAGACTTATCCTATGAGAGCTGCACCACCTCCTCCGGGTAAGTCCTCTTAGCTTGGGAAAAAGTTTTCCAAATGGAGGCTTTTGTTTTTGTCTTGTCATCTGGTAATTTTTACCCATTGAAAAAAGCATGGTAACAGTTTAAATTTCTCTTAAGATCCTGCCTGGAAAGCATCTGTTGATAGGCATTTTATGAAGTGTCTTGCTGGATATTCCCCCAGAGCTGTCCAGCTTGTTGTGGATGGTGACTTGTTCAGACACTTGGTAAAAGCCACTGAATGTAAACCTGCCCCTGCAGCCTTCTCCCCTGTGAAGGGTACAAGCTCTCTGCTTATCAAGCTGTAGACAATGCTTTGCAGTGAAACTGCTTTCAGTGCCAGCACAGCACAAATGCAATTCGTGTCTCATTGTCCTGCCCTGTCAATGTTACAACTCCTGTGTGCCCGAGTGCTGAGACACAGCAGCTGTGCCAGTGAACAGCTCTTTCTGCAGGGGACTGATGTCATTAGGGTGTTCCACTTCTGCCCTGAGCAGATATGATTAATTTTGCTTGTGAACTCAGAGGAGAGAACAATATTCCATTGACCCAAAATTTCCCAAGAGGTTTTTTTTTACTTACACTCCCAGAGTACTTTCTTTTTAACAAAGAGTCCTCTTTCAGTCAGCTGCTGTGTATTGAGAAGCACAATGCTAATGGTGGAAGTTGGGGGTGTGACCAGTCTCAGTCACCAAATTAAATAGACAATTCCAAATCCTCACAGCTGTATGAGTCAAACTAAGGACTGTGTGATGTGCCAGAACTGGTAGTGAAGTGGGAAATTACTGTAAGGAACTGACCTGTCAGCAAACAGACATAGTGAGTATTTGTACAGCATCAGTTAAAGCAAGGACAGTCTGGTTTATATTTTCAAAAACTGTTTCAGCAGTTTTACAGCTAGGAGAAGTGTCATTGCTGTAGTTAAGTTTTGTGTTGACCCTCAGGCATTGGGGTACATTTAAAACGTGAGTAGAAGGCTTTCCTACAGACTTCTCTGTAGGTTATAGTAACATGGCTTTTGGTTTATTTGGTTGTTTTTTGAATGTTAAGTAAAGTAGCCACACATAGCCGGGAAAAAAAAATTGCATATTACAGAAGAGTTCCAGTTAAACTGTCCAGACTTTCAAGGAGTTTGAAGCCCTGTCATGATTTGGGCACATTCCTCCTTGGAAGTCCCAAACAATTACCTGGGTTCTGCTATTTTCACATCTTGTTTTGAAATCAGTGGTGCAGTGGCTGAACAGAGTGTTCTGTACATGTTCAGAATAACCCAAACTTTTAGTTATATCACCTTACTGTATGTGCCATGCTGGCTTGGATTGCAGAGTGGGGTTTGTGTAGGAGTTTATCACCCTTAAGTTCTGCCACAGTATCCAGAGACTATCAGAAGCAAAGACCAGCTGTTGAATGCAGTAGGGTTTTCCCAGGTGCTGTGATTATGAATTTTCCTCTCTGCACAGCTGTTCCTTCTGCTAGTGTTTAGCAGGCATAATCACCATGGCAAAGGAGAGGGTCACCCTGTCATTAAGGAAACAGATTTTGAATAGAAACATAGCTCCTGTTTTGCTCCATAGGGGTTTTAGGAATGTAAAGCATGCAGACTTGAGCTCTTTAGGCCCTGATACCTCAGGTAGCTCAGACATGGGTGGGTTTGCTTTAAATTCAAGTTGGAGGCATAATTATTTATTTAAAGGCATATTCCCATGTCACTCCTAGAAAATCCAGACTCCTTTTCAACTATCAAAAGAGCATCAAGGCATTTTTTTTACACAAAACAATAAAAAAGCCCAAACAACTCCCTCTATGCTTGTTAAAATAGACAAGTATTTATAGCGACTTAATAAAAACAGTCAACTTCCATGAATATGTGGTAGACTGAGTTTGAACTTCAAAAGAAGCAGCAATTCTGGCTGGCTTTGGATTAACCCTTATCTGGATAAAATGTTGTGCAGTGTTTTAGAGAGTTGTGGTGGTACCATGTTATCTAAACTGGAACTTGGCAGAGAGCTAATCCTTGTGCTCGCTTGGAACACTCAGGGCACACATCCTAAACCTGAGCACAAGTCCATGCAGGTGTGAAGCCAAAATCGATTGTCAGCAGACCAGAAACTGAGTATAAATCAAAATTTCAATATGATTTTGTTTTTGGGTTCCTTGATAGGTGGGGCTCCCTGACAGCTGTGTCTGACAGCTGAGCCATCAATCAGCACAAGGAAAAGGTTACCTGTACTGAGCTGGAGTTCGGACTGCATGCACTCACACTTCATTTACTTCTTCTAGGTCAGCAGCAAAATGGAGTAATAAATCCCCCCCAGCCTGCAGCCCATCCCCAGATCCCAGGAAATCAATGGGCCAATCAGAAGAACCTGTACACAAGTATGACACGACCAGCTTTACCACGGCAAATGTCAGGAGGATCAGGCAGGATTTCACAGCAACCAGAAAGCTTGGATTTCTTGAAAGTACCTGACCAAGGAGCAGCTGGGTAAGATTTTACATTGAATCTGATAAAAAGATGTCCATTTTTGCAAATAGTTTCACACACTCAAACTGTTAATGACTGATATACTCTGTACATCAATCACCAGGTTGTGCTATTGAGCTGTACTCTAAGGTATCATCCATTCCATCAGATTCCACAACACATACGCCATTCCTACACCCATAGGAATAAAGGTGAAGCACTACTAGTTTAATATCATAAATTTGAATGTTGAAGGCCTTAAAAAATTTTGAGGTTTTTCCGTGACCCAGCAGTTTCTACTTTAACTCAACCCTTACTCCACTCTCTTGTAGAACACTAGTGGAGCTTCACTGTAGTGGGAATCTGGAGTGTCACATAATCGTCAAAGACTGCTGCCTATTCAGCAGTGCTAGGAAAAAAATGGAAGAATTTGGTTTAGAAAAAGCAGTTTGCTGATGACTCCTATGATCTGCATGATCGGGGATTCTTGGAGGCAGCAAAAGTATATTTATTTTTAACCATATCAAGAGCACCTTTTTGTACAAACAGCCCTGTCTGAGCTGTCAGTCAGCAGCCAAGCTCCTTAGCAGGTGTTCTGCACTAAATTACCCTGTTCGCCTAAGCATTCTTTTGCTGTGTGATCCAACTGATTTGATATATTAGTTGCAATGCTAGTGAGCATTAGACACATCGCAGAAATCAAATAATACCGTAAATGTGCACAATTGATAGATTCTGAGAATCGAAAGTGCACAGGGTTCCTAAGGAGGGACTTTCTAGTTCCTAAACATGGAGCCCTCGAGCAAGGTTAGGCATGTACAGAGGTCTTTTCAGTTGTACTAAGGGCAGTCATTTTACCCCACTGTGCCCAGTGTCAGCCATAAGATGTTTCACGCATTTTTAGAGCATTTTTCTCATTAAGAATAATCTTCATATAAGAAAGAAATCAGAAAGAAGTGGCCACTGCTACTTGTTTTGCCACTTTCAAACCCATCAGCACATGCTAACACTCTCAGGCACATTTCCATCTTGTAATAACAATAACCTCCATGTCTTTAGGTGGTGAGATGTTCTTGTCACATGTCAGCTTCTTCTGTTAAACTCTTTTACTAATATTAGACTTTGTTTGAGACTACAGTTCATATAACAACAAAAACACATAAGCCATAGGATAAAGCCAAGACCAAGCATCCCAGGTGTTCTGCAGCAGTAACAAACCAAAGGAAGTACTCTTAGAAAAGGGACATTCCCAGGGCTGTCTTCCTGTGCATTATGAGCTCCTCTATTAATGCACTTGAAAGAAACAACATAACCATATTCAGCAGTGGATTTCAGATGAGCATTTCTCTGCCTGTCCCTTTTCCAAAGGAAGCTGCGAGCTAGAAGAGGTGTGAATTTACTATTTCCAAACCATAGCCATGTATAAGTAGATACAATTTTTTAAGGATTAGAATTAGGTTTATTTTTAGCAAAGCTGCCAAGAAGGATAGAGTGGTACTAACAATCCAGTACAAGACCAAGGTTAAAATCACCAGGCTCCCTTCCAGCAGCAAAACATCTCATTTAAGATACTCTGGTTCTATCATGGCTGCACAAAAGCTGAGCTAGTTTCCAAGACTTGTGCTGAATTCCTTAGTTTACATATGTAGGTCTGTGTTTCACAACATACCCTATCCTGAGCAAAGGCAGTAGATGCTGAAGAACAGGAGAAAATCTCTCCCCTCATAGATACATTGAGAGCTGAAGTGCTATTATAACCCATACTTCAAATCTTATTTTCTGGTGCAGTTCACTACGAAGTTAGAATTAGACAGAGATTTATTGACAAAATTAAGCCTAGGACTTCATGTAAGTAACTGCAACCCTGTTCTGCAAAAGCTGTGTAATGTTACCATGCCATTACATGACATGATCACAGTTCATTCTCTTCCCCATCATTACATTTTTCCTCATTCAGCACATATAGTATTAATTTTAAACTGACGTACTGAGTCTAATACCTGTTCTCTCTTCCAGCCTTTATTAGCTGATGAGCTGGCAAAATGCATTTCTTCCCTCTTTCCCCTTCCTAATCTTTGGAGTGGTCACAGCTGTGACAGTTTGTGCAGCATCTCCCCTGCTGCTTCAGAGTTGGCTATAACAGAACAAGTCCATAGATGGCCCTGGAATCTGAGGCAACTTAAAACAGATGCAAGTCTCTTACAGCTTAGTCACAAGAATGGTAAAGTAGCAAGCCTGTGAGCTAGAACTTTGTTTTTGATACTGAAAACTAAATCACTGGTGACATTGGGGCAAGGGGAGAGACACAGCCTAAGCTGTGTAGATACCAAGATATGCATGAACCGCATGTGCACATATGCTTCCATTTCAGCCTGGGCACTAAATGTCTTCATATGAGAGGTTGCATAGTCCTTACTCATCCATTTTCATAGAAAAGAAATAGCAACTCTGTCCCTTTCACAGAGAAGTCTCACACTGCTATTTTTAATTGTTGTGACATTCAAGAAAATCCTTTTTCCCTTGTTCTGTGATGTTCAAAATGAATTAATTAAGACAGAAGGGTTTGCTAGAGCTCGGGTTTGAGTCACAAGCCCCAAGCCCACGCGCCCTCGCTGTCGGTCAGTGTCCGCAGGCAGACCACGAGCCGCCCGCCGCCGGCCGGAGGAAGGCCCAAGCCGCAGCCCAAGCCCAAGCCGCAGGTGCCGCAGTGCCGCGCGCTCTACGCCTACGACGCGCAGGACACCGACGAGCTCAGCTTCAACGCCAACGACGTCATCGACATCATCAAGGAAGGTACGGACACACAGGGCTGGGACTGCAGCGGGGGCTTGAAGGTACATTGCCTCGAGGAGTTAGGACAGGACTTGCCAAGCCACCCCAGAGTTCATCTTCTCTTGTTAGGCGTGCAAAATTTCCATGATGGCTCAGGGAGCAGAGAAGCTTCCACCCCAGTCCAACCTCTTAACTCAAGAGCATGTCAGAGACAGAACAAGGATCTGTGTCACTGGGTACTGCAGAGCTGTGCATTTAGTGAGACAGTAATTCGGTCACTGTCTCTAGAGGAAAATTAGCCTAAACCACAGCTGTAGCACAAGACACAAAAAGTAGTTAACTAATTCCAGCTCTGAGTCTCCACAGCACCCTCCTCAAGGCAAAATGATGTGGCCAAAAGATGAACACTCCACATCCTCTCCCCTCATTCCTTCCCAAGAAGGCTCTCACTGAGTGGCACAGCTTGGCAGGGTTGCACCAAGTACACAGAAAAGCTTCCAGAGCTCACTCCTTACCTTGCTGTCCTTGTTACAGATCCTTCTGGCTGGTGGACGGGAAGACTACGAGGGAAACAAGGTCTATTTCCCAACAATTACGTCACCAAGATTTAAAAGGCTGTCAGAGAATAATTGGCGTGAAGGTACCAGTGGTTGAAGATGTATTCCCTTGCCTTCAGGACATGGTTCTTCCAAGACCTGCCCTTCTCAGTGGTATTTGCACCAGTAAATTGTGTATGAGCAGGAAGAGTTACCCACAGTACAGACTTTGATCTTGGTCTCAGCACCATACAGCAATGAACTGACCAATTATTTATTATATTTAAAACCTGGTCTAAACACCTGTAAGTGAAGACTGCTCAAACCTACCATCTTCCTGAAACAGGTGATTTACAGTCTGGGACCAGGGACTTTGAAAGGGGTGTATTTAATAAGTGCCTTCAGCTGAATATCAGTAACCTTTTAAATTATCTACTTAAGATAATGTTAAATGCACATTTCCTCTAATGCAGATCATTCTGGGGAACATGTTAATAAGTATGCTGCTACATGTCAAAAAGATTTAGGCTCATTTGGGATATTACCATCTAAAAAACTACTGTGATGGTCTATTTAAGTAATTCTGTACAGAGATGTAATGGAACTGGTTTGTGTTTGCAGGTGTGTTTAGGGACTCCAACAGGCACTGTAAGAATTTAAAACAGAAAACCACATAGTACTGTATGCTAAACAATGTTGCCTTCTTCAAGATTTATATTATAATATGGCTGGCCCATGTTGGATTTATGTTTAATACTCTACCTGTTATCGGAAGTGTCTTTATGCAGAGCTGTACATTTATAGAAATAGTTATATACTGTATATAAAAACTGGTTATGATAGAAACATGTATAAATGTATAATGTAGTAGTCCACTGCTCTTATGAAGTAGTACTGCTAGAATTTTTATGCCAGGTACTTACAGATATGCACTACTCCTTCTCCTTTTAAATAGCAAAAGCACAGGTGTTACTGCCCAAGTCTGATTGCCTCCCCCAGCAGAGTGGCTGTGGCTTGCCCTGCAGTTCTGAGAATTCCTGCTTTGCCTTTTGAACCTCCATAAAATAAAACACAGGAAGATCAACAGGTTTGTTCTCTGAGCAGTTTGTTCTCACATACACAAAGAGATCCCTTCACAATAATGGCTTTAGGATTTTACTGCACTGACTTCTAAAGAAAAAACCCCCTTTTCAACTCCCAACTATTTTCCCTATGCCCAGCTGAAGTGCTGTGCCTTTCATTCTCTCATGTTAAGAACAGTTAAAAAGCCCTGGATCTGTTGGTATTAAAAAGTTGCATAAGCTTTAAGATAACAGCTAAAAATCTTGAAGCCCTCCCTCCTAAACTGTTGCCTAAGTCTAACTTAGGTACACAAACTCCAGCTGCTGTAGAAGCTGTTTCTGGGAGCCAGGAATGAGGACCTCACTCCAAAGGAGGAATTATATCCACACAAGGAATGAAGAACATTTTTCAGAAGATCATTTGCAGCAAGTGCTAGGCTTACTTATCCCAGGCGAGAAAAATCTCCTGCTTGAGGAGATAAAACCCAGTAACTTCAACATCCTTCCCACCCAGGAGCACTGAGGTCTAGGTCAGTTTTGTAGCATCTTGGTTCTTGCCTTTTACATCAGAGCCAGCACATTCATGAAGAGGAGATGCTGGAACAGTCATAGAATAGCTCAGCGTGGAAGGGAGGTACTGAGTTCAGTATAACCTGGAGACTATCAAAAGGTCTGTAATTTAACATTACTGATAGGGGATTAATTAAACAAACAGACCTATGAGAGGTTGCATTACTTACAGGCTTGTATTTCCTGAGGGTACAGATACTGACAGATTAGAAACAAAGACAAAAACAAGCAAAATGTCAAAGAAGTGCCAAGGAAGAACTGCCTCGTGGGTTTGACTCTATAATCTCAGGTACAGAGGTTTATTGGAGAAGCGGGGAGGGAAAAGATGATGTGGGCAAGTGAACAGGTACTGAAAAACAAAGGGGGTTCTTTTCAGGAAGTGGAGGTTTCAAGAGCTGAACTGCTTTCAGAAGGTCTCATCCCTACAGTTCCACACCTGTATTCCCTGCACAGTTGTTAGCATTACAGGAGACTCCCAGTTTTTCTATCTTAGCTCCCTTTGTTCAAGCAGACAGAGAAACACAAAGCTTTACTAGGTTAATACCTGTTAAAGCTAGCCTACTTTCCCTAAACTTGAAGGCAATAAACTACAAAAAAATAAATAAATTCCAGTACACTTTCTTGGAACAAGGCACTGAAATAAAGTAGGTATTTAGTGTTCTTTAAGGTACAACAGAAGAGATGCACTGTCTGCCTGCTGTTTATGTTAAGAGTGAAAATAAGTTAATAAATATAATGCAATATATAAAGCTTGGAGATTCTCTTTGGAAACAACCACAGAGAATAATCAAGCCCATTTAACTGCAAGTTGTAACAATCACCTATTTAGTCAAATGTCCCACTTGGACATTAGATTGCAATCGTGTAGGTTGTACCTTAAAGCGTCACACTCACAATATTTAAAAGAAAGGAGTTTTATTTCTAGATAGAAAGCTGTGTTACAAAGCAAATTTAAAATGTCACCTTCTGCGTGAGTCGGAACTGTCTGTGGGAGGCTGGAATGCTATGTACAAAAGCAGGAGACAGACAAAGTGCACACCCCATCAGGCCCTGCTGCCCAGGGCTTCACAGGAGTGGTGCAGCCAGATCCCTGATGATCTCACTGTTCAGCTGAGGGATGGTGCTGATGGTCAGTAGTTTGCTGCTTGCATACTTATTCTTGATAGCCTGCAGAATAGAGAACAGAGATAGAAACATTTTACACATACAGTATTGATGCTCAGGCAGACAATTCTGGGTCAATTAGCTTGCCTGCTTGGAAAACAAGCAAACAAGGCTGGCAGTGAAGCAGTCTGCAAAGCAACAAGAGCAGAATTTGGCTAAAAGGTTTTGATTTTAACATTAATGCAACAGCCTCTCATGGGGCTTGTCAGAAGAGCACATGCTTTTAAGGTAACATACAATTTACCTAAGGAGCCACAATATACAGCAAAGCTATTTTTAAAACATTGGAGAGAGGATTTAAGTAGTTATACTTACAATGTATTTTGTTAGCTTCTCATTTACTTTGACCACATTCTTGGCGATATGTTTCATGGTCATCACAAGACTGTCTTCTGCATAGCCAGTGTAGTACTGCTGCTTTGTACCCTGCAGCAGAACGATAACAAACTTGAGCTTTGTGAGGGGGGAATTGCTGCTCGAGGCACAATCACTTCAGGCATCAAACACCCTGAGCTTCATGGCTAAGCCTCAAGTGCTGGAAACTGTAGCTGTCAGTTTAAATGACAGATCCAGTGTAACCTGATGTGCAGAAGTCTGGACACATCAATTTCAAGGACGATGCTTCTGGACTGAACAGAGAATATATAAGCAACTACCAGCTGAAGTACAACTCATTTCTCATGGTCCACAACTTCATTATGCTACACGTACTTCAAGAATTCTGAAAATCTACTTTTACTTACAGTGTAGCCTTCTGTAACTCAATGATTCCAAGAGAAAACTCCTTTTGTACCACAATATGCACACAGAAAAGGATTGTGAGTTTTTACTGGTACATTCCTTTTTCTACCTGCCACTATGCATCAGGCTGTCCAACTGTCATTCCAGCACCAGCATTGTTACCAACCTAACTTAATTTTCTCAAGTACTTTTTTATTGGTTCAATTCCATTGACTGAAGAAAATTCAAACGCCTAACAACAAGTTTGATTAAAATACTCACCCATTTGTTATGTCCCAGAATCTTCTGAGACAGGCACAATGCAGCAGCTGCGATCTCTGAAGGACGATGGTGAACCATGTCATAGTCTATCAGTGTCAGCTCCATCAGGTATTTTGCTAGAGTGTGTTGCTTAGCGTCGGCCTAGCAGGTTGAGAGCTTGTTAATCCACAAAATTTCACTTTACTTCAGCATAATCACTCAGAATTGCTTATTGTGTTCAAGAACAAAACAAAAATAGCAAAATCTTTACTACAGTTTAGGGACCATCCTTTCTAACAGACATTCCTCTCAAAATCAAGACCAGTGACCACATCAGTCTAGACTAGCAGCCATTTGGAATTTGGACGCAAAGTCAAGTGAGGGATTTTAACAGAAAACTGCAGTATCAGGTACTGCTGTGCCCAACTGGGGACACAAGTGCTCTTTCTGTAATGCAAGCAAAGGGAGGGGAGATGTAAAATTACTTGAGTTACCCAGTGGTCTGCTGAGGTAATTGAAGCCCACCTCAAGAGTGGACGGTTCACTTGAATGTAACTACTGAGATGGAGAAAGAAAGGGGTGTGTCAAAGAGAAAGCTTGTCTTTTGATTCTTAAATAACAGAGTATTTGCACCCAGAAATTACAAAGAACTGCAATACTGCCAGTGTTTTACTAGTAAGTACCCTGATCACCAGGATTAAAAAGATTAAAAGCAAGGGATCTTAGCTGAACAGTAAAATTACTGCCATTAAGGCAGAACACAAGCCTCACTAAATACAAATGTGAAATACTACTGGCTGCCACAGTGGCATTGTCATGTTACTCCACACGGTGGAGTTTCAGAGCTGAGCATTTCTTCATCCAGCATTTTCGCAGAAGGAGGTAAGATCACAGGATAACAATGCCAGAAGCGATCCTGATAGACTTTACCAATACAGGAAAGTGGTAGATAATGAGGACAAGTACCCACCTCCCCAGCTTTTGATGCTCTTCTTAAGAAGTGAATTGGAAGAGGTCGTCCCAGATCAAAGTTCAATTCCTTAAGAATAATCATCTCCATTTCTCTAATTTCATTACTCGTGTAAGCATTGTCAGTAATGTAAACAAAGTCTGCTACATCAGGAGACAATATCTCTTCGTATTTTGAAGCTACAAGCAACGCTGTTACGCCCACCAGCTGAAGCTTCTTGCGAGGTACTGGATGACTCTGCAACACACAAATTTAAAATGCAGGCCCCGAAGTGTCAAACTCTAGGTAAACAGATTCATATTTATCAGTTTAGAATACCAGCATGACAGTGCTCATTCTTATGAGGTTTTTCACTCAAGTCAAAGGTGCTCAAAGAAGGCAGCAGCCTCAGAGTTAAGATGCTGCACTCTAACAGCTCTTACACACAGAGCAGATTGTGTAGATTGTTAGATTTCTAAAGAAGAGTTAAATCCTGAACTGCAATTGAACAAGTCCTGAGCCCGACTCGAAGGATCTCTCACCTGTAAGAAGCGATCCATGATCGCCACACACATGTAGAGCGTCTCCTGCAGGAGGTGGAATCTCGAGTGCACCTGGACGAGCCAGTCCACCAGAATGGCGCGCATGCGCCCGTTGATCGTCCTCCCGTCCAGGTAGTGCGGCCGCACCGACTGCTGCAGCTGTGGGGAGGGAGAGCGCTGTGAGCAGCCAGGCAACCCCTGAGGCACCCGGGCAGCCGGGGGGCATCCTACCTCGAGCTCCCTCAGGTACAGGTAGATGTCTTTTACGTAGTCACTGCACAGCTGGGGGTTCTCCCAGTCCTCAGCATCAATGTCTTCTACGTTGTTGAGCAGCACATCAGAGAAGGCTTGGCACAAATCCTCCTCTTGCATTGATACATCCATAGGGACAGGAGACAGAACCTAAGGAACAGATCTATCTGTTAACACATCTTATGTATCTACTGTTTACGTTTCAATGTTCCTTTGTTTCCACTTTTCACTAGTCACTAATACAAATTCTTTAGATAGAAGTTGAAACCAAGCTTGGGTTCCAGTGCAGCAAGTTTTCACTGAGATACAACAAACATAGTATCCCAAGATCTTCTAGTAATTGCCAGCTAAAGCAGGAACTTCATCCAGAATTTCAACAGCCTGTTCTGCCACTTGAACATCAGCCTTTACATACAACATGCATTAAACCAAAACCTCAGTACAGAGGCTTTGCTTTTTCAGCAGAGGAATGAGATACAGCCACAGACAAACTCTTGTGAAGGTAGATCTCTAAGTTGCAAAGCAAATTAAAAATCAGAATAGTATCATCACTTCGTACCTTTGGAACATCAGTTTCTTTGTTTGCTTGAGTCACAGCAGGTGGAGCTTTAGGCAGTACAATTCCATTTGTCATCTTGCTAGGTCCTTTCACAGGCTTTATGGATGCTTTGGCACATTCTGTTTTCTGTAGTGAAAACAATTATTAGTAGAGAACTAGCAATCCAACTTCTCCCTATATATAGATCTCAAACGTTCCTTTACCTTAGATATGTGGGTTCCTCTTGTTGCAACTTTATTTCCTATTTCTTCTAAAGCAGCCCTTTTGCCAGTCACATGAGTTTTCGCTTTACTTTTAAGGTCAGCCACAGCATTCTCCATCCCTCTAGTGATCTAAAATGATAAAATTGCAAAAGCTTAAGAGTCAGAGATCAACAACTTTCCAATGCCTGACTCCATTATACGCTTACCACCACTGTACCTGTGTACCTCTGTGCCTGCTACACATTACTCAACCAGCTTTTATTTCCTAGCCAGTCACATATGTTCAGATGAAGAAGTCTCCTCTCTAGGTTCAGAGCACTGAACGGTGTTGTAAAATTAAGCAATGCATCCTAGGTCATACTTCGTAACTTTTTAAGGTCAGAGCGCTCACGTGCTATTTAACTCTATTATACTTACACCCGTTTAACTTCAGCAGCGCCCCCCAGAGGCTGCATAAAGCAAATTCCTTGTTACATATATGCCACGTAAAATTAAAAAGCCATGCTACACAAGCAAAAATTAACATTCTTTTGTTATGCACAGCAATGAAACCAGCAGGCTTCAGGTTTTTCGTGGAGCTCAGTTTAAACCATTAGACAATCACCACAGAAGAGAGGTTCCTGTAGTCCCTCCTTACACCTCCCCCTAAAGCAGCTTTAGTTTTCCCACTCCCACATCCCCGCCGCATTCAGCGG
>VWZT01008928.1:36458-55659 GCA_013397055.1 Pachycephala philippinensis
AAAAAAAAAAAAAGAAAAACAAACCAACCCTCAATGTGCGCAGATACTTCAACTTAAGTTAGCAGAAGACCAAACAGATTCTAAGCTCTTTTTCCATGTCCCTAATAAGTCTTTCAATCTGCAAGTATCTACAATCCAGCTAACTGAAATCAACATTTAGTGTTCACTAAGAGCTGTTTCACAGCAGCATATATTTAAGTTAGGGATTCAAATTTCTAGACATAGAAGAAAATGATAAATACAATCTGAACAGCAGTCTAAATGTTTAATATTGACATTCAAATATATCTGCATTGTGCTGAAATTTTAAAAACAAACACAAAAATCTGATCAGACAAAAACTCTGGTGGTGAGTATGCTATATGTATCAGTCAAACTGAATATAGTTCATATTCTGTTCCCAGTATTAAGGATGTTATTTGACTCATAACTGATCTTGTAAATATACAGCAGCCATTTTTTCCTAGTTAAGGAATGTCTCAATACATAATATTATCCTTTTCTAGATGATCTTTATACATTTAAACTAAAATATATATGATCGATTAAATTAAGGAATTTGAGGTTAGTAATGAGTGAAATCATACTTTCAAAGCTTGATACTACGTAAAACAAACCAAAAAAGAGACCACACAATTCTACTTACTAAAGCAGCTAATCTTGCCTGCAAGTTTGGGGTCACAAAGCCCATAATATGTGCAAACAAATGCAATACAAGGAACCATGCAAAAATACAGTAATGAATTTAAAGAAAAAAATGTAAAACCTTAAAAAAAAAATTAAAAAAAAAAATTATAAATACACTGAAACTCAACTGTCTTCTACATAAACTGTAGGTCTAGCATTAGTTGTACCATATAGCAGAGCCAGCACTCTGGGTTCAATGCTTCCAAATCTGCGCAGGTAAGTCATGCCATCTTTGGTTGACTGCAGTACCAGGAAGGATGAGAGGGAGCGAGAGGGAGGACAAGAGTTCTGGAAAGCAGTGTCAACTTTCACTAGGCAGCTGGGCCTCAATGTCCACTCTGCAAATGGGGCACTTCTTGTTAGTAATCAACCACTGATCTACACATACTTGGTGGAAAAGGTGCATACATGGGAGGCGCCTGTCATCAGAACAGAAAAACATTAGTGTTAGTCATTTCCGTATCAACAAACCCATTGGAAAAGACACAGTGTGGGCTTCACTACTGAGGTCTGTTCTTTCTGTTTTCCCACAGGTTTCATAGCCTTTCCAGCTGGACCTGCATTCTGTCTAGTTCCAAAAAGAAATGGATATGGGCCATGAAGTCAAGCATCAACTGGCTTCTGCTTTCTTAGACTGATTTAAACCTGCTGGAGTTTAAGTAGCTCTACTCCAGAAAAACTGAACTAACAGTCCTGATTAATTCAGAGCATCAGCTTGGGCTCATATTGTAACACAGGCAGTCAAACTATGGGAGACTGTACTAAAATAACCTACATTCTACCTACAGACAATACAGACTGAACAATGTGTATTTTCAACTGCAACTTGTTTTATTGTATTAGTTCAATGACAGCAGTTAATTGTAACTGTTAACCCAGGCAGTGCTGCAAAGCAGTGCACCAGATTCTAGTACAGTGTCAAAGCCAGAACATTACAACACTGATATTCAGTGTTATTTACCTGACATCTTCACCTTCCTCCAGTATAGACAAACAGATGGTGCACTTTTCCTCTGTGTCTTCTTCTGTTCCTTCCTCCCCATCTTGTTTGCAGTGCAGTTTCCTCTGTGAGAACCAATCAGTTGTTACCTTATTAGTAGAGATGACATTATTGACAAACTGAGTAAAAACTGTTTTTGATAAATATTCATCACATATTTCTTTGAAAACATTTTGTAATATTTATTCAAATGCATTTGAATCAAAATGAATCAAAAACCAGCACTTGGAGCAAAACCCAGGACATTTCAGATTTAACTGTTGTTAATTACAAAAGTCTACTGGACTATTAATTTCATAGTGCTGCAACCAGTTCTTTTACTTATTATCCATGTTTAAATATCTTAATTTCATTCATGTAGAGACAAAAAAAAAAAATCAACCTAGTGTCTTGTCACTATTTATCAAGTATGAAAGAACTGTCGTGTTGATGGGATTGTGTAAGATCATAGACTGAACTCCAACTGAGAGACAACCTCAGTTGTTAAAACTATGTACCATATTCAAAACCTCCTAGTGTTCCAGCCTTCCCCATGTGTTCAAAGTAAAGGTTAAATTGATATATTCCAAGCAGGTAAACACTGTGAACTGCTGACTGCCAAAGTAAAGCCTTAGTTTATGAGCTATCACTGAAGTCTGTTGACAATTTTGCTATTACCAGCAGTTATTTCACTACTCACAAGGCTACTCATAACTCCTGGACAAGTTAATCATATCAAACCACTTTTGTTCGTCACGTCACAGTAGCTCTTTATCTAAGGAACTAATTTTAAATTTTCCTTGTGAAACAAGTGGCATTGTAAGCTTTGTTTGCAATCCTTGAAATTTCAAGATACAGAAAACATGCCCTCTTTGACACTGACATTTCTGCAGATTTAAGGTAACCATAAGCATTATTCCATGTTCAAAGAAATATTATAGGCAGGCCACAATCTGAGAAATCCTCACCTTTTTGTATTTATGTGGATATGTGCATCTTTCTATAGTTCCCTGTGTTGCTCCACGATTAACATTGCCTAGTCGTTCCTCCAAGTGAATCAGCTCCTAAAAACCATGAAGGAATAAACAGTATAAAACTATTATTTCAACTACCTTGAGGAAGTATTAATTTTATTCTAACCCATTTTCATTTTTAGAATGACAAACTTATTTCCTGACTTACTCAAATATAGGCAAAGCCAAAAAGAGTATGTTGTGTGGGAAAAGTGATGGGCTTCTGTAGAAAAACCCACACAACACTGTCTGGTATTTTTAGTTCTAGGGAAATACTATTATACTACAAAAAAATGAGAGTGTTTGTCAGCTAGGAATGGCTATCAGTATGTTCACACATACTTCTGTGTCTAATGAGGAAAAGGCAATTAAAATATGCTATGTAAATAATTGCTTTCAAACAGTCATTAAGGCTTTGAAAAAAAACAGAAGTTGTTTAAGTTGAAATACAATGACTGATTTATTTTTCTCCAGCAATAAGTTTATTTAAAGCGTGAGATGTCACTGAAGAGGTTTTCAGTGGACAGGGTCATTAACTCTCTGCATCTGATACCTTTTATGTCCTCCTGGCTTTTCCCTTCTCTACATTTCAATTCCTGCACTACACAACAGGACAGCACTGTTAACGTGGCCAAGTTTCAGCCTCACTTGGAGGATCCTGGCACAGTAACTCAGAGACACCACTACCTTCTACCAGAATGTTGTATGGCTGCTCTGTCCTACTGATGGGTGGTATGCACAGCAAGAGGTACTGCCAGTTAATTGCCACCTAACCTGCATTGTCCAGGACACCTTTTCCTGACCAACTCTCAATATGCTTTTGTCCCCCTCCACCATGGTGAAGGCATTCTGTAAGTAAAGGGGATTTTCTTTATGATTCTTTTCTATGTATACATAGAACTAGTTCTATCATACACCCTCCCCATATTCCCTCATGACACATTTTGACATATATCTAGTTTTATTCTATTACAAACCTCAAAATTGCCCCTGAAAGGGCCTCTGAATGATGTTCCATCCAATCCCGATGAAATGTAACGGATGTGAGGGTAGCCCGCCATGTCTGGTACCTATTCAAACAGCAGATGTTAAGTTAAGCCTATTCAGAACAGTTTCAGTATTTTACTGTTCACTTTGAAAAATTTAAGTTCCTTTTGCTTTCATTGAATCACTTATTATTTATACTCCTTAGCCTGAGCATACAATTCCAACTGACAGCACAAGACAAACACCACTCTGACACATCTAAACATAACCAGAAGCAAAACAGAAGTGAGACTAGATCCTCTCCTGTAATCTCTCCACATCTGCATTACAATTCCCAAGTCTCTAAATCTCAACCTACATTACATAAACCACCATAAATATCTACCTGGTTTTGTAAACAGAACACCCAACAGCTACACATGAAGTTACGAAGAGGACTCGCTATAGATTCTCAAATGTAAGCTTTTGGTACCACAGAAGAAACAAGCCTAAAAAACTCAGTCTGGAGAAAGCAGCCAATATTCTTATCTGACTCAAAACATCTGAACATCTTCAGACACACTTCAAATTTAGAGGCAGATAAAAATTAACAAAACTTGCATCTGAAGTCACAGTTAACGCTAGATTCAAGCATCCACTAACGTTCTTGCATAGTACGAGATACAAGCAGTGAACAAAGACCAGTGTCCAGTGCTATATCCCACAGGCCCTCCAAGCACCAGCACTTTTCATACAGCCAAGCTGAAGGATAGATAATATAGCAGGGACCCCCTCCACAGCAGGGCTGCTGCATGCCTTTTTTACCCCAGCAAGATGAGTGAATAATGGTATTGATTTTTTGTCAGAAACATACCAGTAGCAATTTTTAATGAACAGGTGAAAAAACCCCAAAATGATCAGCAGATTTGGTTTACTCAATCCCACAGCACACCGACAGAAGACTGTAAGCAGCAACTCATTTGGAAATACTTGAGTACTATCAGCTGATAATGTCTCTGCTGCTGTATATGACAACTCAAAATTCATCTCATGAGGCTGTCCACAAATAAGATAACCCAGATACTATTTATGACATCAAGTATTCACATGTTGCTTTTCTTCTTTCCATCAGACACTTCCAAGTTTAACATATATAAAGGTGTAAAACTCAGTGAATGCACTGTGGAAAAGCACAGACCTAGACAAAGCTACCCACATCAAATAACAGACCAATAAGCTACCTTCCTACAGGTTTCAAATCCAGTCCTGTAACTAAAAGCTGACAGGAATAGAAAAGATTTCTCTGCTCTAAATATTTTTTTTTTCCAGAAAAGAAAGGCAGAATCTGATTATTTTAAAGCAGTTTACATGGTGATTGTCAGATGATGATGTAGTGCCAACATCCGCCACAAATACAGCCACAACACTGGTCTTGAATTTTAACAAACCAGAGTAATAGAAACCAAACGTCCATATTCATGTGCATATCAAAACACTTCATGTAAGTAATATTAGCTGGTATCATACGTCTTACGGTTTGACAATATAAACTGTGGCTGTAACTAAGGAATTTTGGGGGAGCAGATTAAAAATATGCTGATTTCTAAGAAATCTGTCTCAGATAATCACTGATTTATGATTCATTCCACATTTAAGTGTGTAATTCTACTTCAGCTTTCAATTACAGAAAATGCATTTAAGGAACTAGGTCATTCACTCACACTATGAACATAATTATTGTGCCAGGTTTTTACTAGGCATAGACCTGTCTGACATAATTTGGAAAATTTTATTGTCTATTATAACACTGTGAATTGTGGCTACCACTCAGAAGGAAACTCCTGACAAAAACAAACCTAAGTCTCAGAAGTGATATTCAATGCCTGTTTTTTTATTGACCAGGATTTGAAATCAGCCTTTTGAAAAACAATGCACCTGATAGTGCAGATACTGCATCATTACAAGAGGTGCAAAGTACAGATGTATTACTGTAATTCCATAATTACAGCTCCAATTGCCTCAGCAGTCAGTTTACCAACTGCAGTGACATGTACCTGGACAGGTCTTCTATTTGGAAGAAATCCTGCTACTGGAGACTACAAAACCTACTAAATTTAATTTTAACAGTACAAAAGCAAAAATTGTCCAGAGTACCTACCACAACAAACTACTGAACTCAAGACAACAGAAATGTTGTGTGGGACAATGTTTTCACACTAATAAATGGGCCTTCATATTATCCTGATGGGGATGGCATAACACCTCTGCAAAATTACCTGAACATACATTATGTACTGGCTCTTTTACAAAATACCCTCAGAGCACAGTTTACATTTTTGGCCAGGTAAAATGCTACTCTGAAGAAACCTCTCTAAGGGAAAAAAAAAAAATCAAAACAATTCTTTTACACCTGCAGAATAAGCAGACTGCTAACACAGCAAGATTTTAACTAAGCACATTTGTAACTACGAGATGGAGAAAAGATTTGCAAGAGAGAACTATCAGAACTCCCAACTAAGAACAGCCTTACTAAAATCCCTTTGACAGTTACCACCAAACTTGAAATGCAAAAAGATTTCAGCTCTCTTGAAAGAGCTTCACACACAAATGGAAGTTTGTTTTCACTAAGCTTTCACATAGAACATAAGAAAAAAGGAAAATGTTAAAGCTAATGAAGAATGTAAGCAGTTAAAGGTAATGCCAGTCTGTTTAAGTGTTTGTATATATTCTTTTGGATACAGTCAAATTAAAATATATACTTTAAAGCAACATATTGTGGACCTGCAAATTCCAGCACAAGCCTGCCAAGAACTGTAGAAGTATCATTTGTTTCTTGTTTTGCCCTTTCTATTGACACTTCCCATGCCCACAAAAATCTGCAGCAACTAAAACCATTCAAGGCTAAGTCTGAACCATTTACAACACAAACATTCTCAACCGTTTGAAACATCTAACCTGCAGGGAAGACTTTCCTCCTTGCTACCCTCTCCTTTAAATACCCTCTGTCTTTGCAGGATCTTTCTGCTTTCTTTCCAGAGTCAGTGGAGAGATTCCTGCCCTGTATGGTACTATTTATCTGGTCCACCCAGCCTTCATGGTTCACATTAGTTATGATCTTCATATGTATTAGTACAAATCCCCAGTGTAAGCCTTTTCAGTTAACTAACTGCTCAGCTACCATCAATACACAAAAAGAAGTAAAGCTCATCAATTAATGCCTTAATAAGCCAAATTCAAACAAGGAGAAGCTGCAGTTTTCATAGAAAATCGTTGGGTGAAGGAACAGGTACCATCTGCTGCATAGATAAAACCCAGTGGTACCTGTGTCTGAGGGGAACATGAAATGAGTGCTCTTCAATACCCTTTAATCTACAAAAAAACAAAGAACAATAATTCATGTTTATATTAAGAAAAAAAGGAAAAGCTGCAGGACAAAACTCCATTTTCTTAAAAATGCAATTCTCTTTGATGCAGCTAATCAAGGCTATTTCAAACCTGAAGTTCATCTTGAACTACTATTACTACATCAAGTTACAGCCTTAAGTGTTCAGGTATTTTCCAAAAAATTGTTTTCTTTTGGGGTACAGAGCAGCTGCATCTCTTAGAGCTGCAATACATGTATGACTACACTGAGCAATATTATTCTGACCAGCACACAACTGCCATAATGTGCTGGGACCTACTGGCCTACACCTCCAAATCCCTATGGATTTTCACAACTAAGTGTAAAGACAGACACTCTGAATCAATCCACAGGCAAAGGAACAGAACAGCAAGGCTCTGCAGTAGAAGAAAAAGAGAGCACAGCATATTGAAGGCTGGATGTGAAACACCTGAGAAAGATTAAGGTACAATAAGAAACTTTAGGTTTGCTTGGGGTTTGTTTGGGGTTTTTGTTGTTTTGTTTGTTGCACTGGGGGGTTTTTTGTTTGTTTGGGGTTTTGGTTTTTTTAAAATATGATCCAAAGATCTCCCTCAGACTGAGAAGCTGCAGGTTCACAGATAAATTAAGGAGTCTTCTCAAGGCTTGCATCAACTCTAGAAAGATTTATTACACCATACCTAGCAAACTACAAAGTCCAAATAATTCCCCCACCACTCCTCACCCCCAAAATTCACATTCAACAGGACACTATTCAAAAGGGCAGAAGAAGCTGGAGTCAGGAGTCTGGAACACCATACCCCATAATAAATTACAGAAATTGCCATCCTGCCCACCCTGATGTGGTAAACAGTGCCAGAACCCCAAGTCAAAAAGCCTTCATTAACAGTGCCAAAAGAGCAGCTAAAGGAAGCCAGAGTGAACAGAAATAGAAGTGGCATCTAACAACAAACACTGGTATCAGAGAAGAACAGAGAACAGATAAAAAGCCTTTGTGTCCTGCATTCTTCTTGTCTAATGTTTCATTAGTTATGGCATGCACGGATCTTCACTTGAGTCTTCCTAAAAATGATCAGTTAGCAGAATGGATATTTGTCCAGAATGGATTTCATGCAACAGCTCTTTCCTCAGCACACACATGGCCTTAAAACTGTAATGAATATGAAGTCTAAGCCATGGTCACAAGGTAATTATATTAAATCAAGAAGGGAAGCAGCCTGACCCTTGGATACACAGATATGAAGAAAGCTCTTCCTAACTGCTTTTAATCTAGGACTCCTCCTGAAACAACAGTTAAACAGGTAGAAGTCTCTTCAACCAAACTAGGAAAAAAGGAGATTTTTTTCCCCAACCCTCTATTTGGACAGTCAAAGCTGCTGATTATCTTCCCCCACATATCTTTATCATTTTGTCTCCCTGAGGATTGAAACTCCAGCCTGCATTCCAGCACTGAGTAGATAAAGATTTGGTTTTCTGCATCAAATTAAAATTCGAAACTGATACAGAGTACTAATGTCATTAAAGCTCAAATAATTCATTATGTCCATTACAGTCTGGTGGTACTTTGAAGGGGTTTCAGTACTCCACACAAAAAGGCCCACTGCCAATTGTGCTACAAGCCATTTCAGAAAGTGGATTCAACATTAATGAAATTCTTAGCTGAGTGACTGCATCAGTTACTTTAAAAGACAACCCCTCTCAAAAAAAGAAAAAGAATAGTTTATGATATCTGCATCAAAAAATATGACTCATGAAATTTCTATTTAGTACCCTCTGTACTTTAAAGAAGAAAGCAGTCCTTAGAACATTAACAACTTCACAGGGGGACTCTAATCACAGTTCAGCCTCTCTCCTCCCACCCCAATTCCTAAAGTTACAAAGAAAAAACAGGTGGTAGGTAGAAATAATCTGTTGCCTAGAACAGCACTTTTGTTTAAAATCCAGTCAAGTTTGTTAGATGAAAAACTTCACTGACTACTTGCACTCTATTCAAAATAAGTTTTGCTGACAGATCTGATGTACTCTCACACACAAGCCAACAAAACCTGTGACTTTCATTATTGCCATAGCACGGGTAGACTCATCAAAAGGCATTTGTAGTGCTTTGAACTCACTGTATATATAACTTCTAGCAGTGCTCTAACCTGCCTTCATGTTCTTCTAGTGTGTGAATACACTTAAAATTAGTCAAAGGCTCTACACACTTCAAAGCCACAACACTCGATCTGATCACAGCGAGGTTCAAACCAGATCCCAAACACTCGAAGTGCTGCTTAGAGCAGTCTGTTCATGATAAAACATGCTGTCAGTGCAGTGTGTGCAAAGCCTCAAAACACAACTTCAGTTTCACTCAGCCACTCATTAATTACTGTTATAAGGATCAAATATCCCTACATAAACACTTCCACTAACTTCTGTAGACTTAAAGACCCTCATTTCATCTGCCACTTTTAGCAATTAGAAACTGCAGTTACCAAGCAGAAGAGCAGAAACCCCTAAATTATTTTATCACACATTCAGGAAATACTTCTGAACATTCTCTATCATAGCTTTCTTCTCTTCTACTGCTAAAAAGATGAAAAAGAGTGGGGTCCTAACTATTTGCTTACATAACATTTTAGCTGCAGGAATACCCCAATCAAAATTAAAATACAGTTAAAAGTTTCTCATCACTCTGTAATATGAGGATCATCTGAACTCCTACATTTCTAGAAACTTCATGGCAACAATTGAAGTAAATCCCACAGATGACTTATTAGCCCTGATAGAAAATGAGCTAGAACAGGCACAGGTTTAACTCGTTGCCTCCTAACACAATTATAGTTCCCTGAAACTATTAGGAGGGAATCTAAAGCAGCTGATGTTATCTGTTGCAGTACAACACATGATATAAATGTGAGAGAGTAAAGCCATCTTTCATCCACTTGAAAAAGCAGACACCAAACTGAAGAATGCAGAAAAACTTAATTTGAAGAGATGATGCACAGGAGACGGTTATGCAATAAGAATCTCATTAGCTACACTAAAATATCAAATCCTACAGACTGCTTTAGAAAGTCTGTGCTAAATATGCAAGCAACACCCATGAATGACCAACCCTCACATCAGGGAGGTACTTAAGGATTATCATATCTGGTAGCTAAAGAGTGAGGAACACACAATGCAAGACCAGACTGGAGACAGTTACTGCAGTTTGGTTGTAAATTTACAGTTTAAGCCCCAGATGTGAATTCAGGCTACTAAAAGAGGAATTTTGAAAGGATGAGACTTACAGGGTTTAATTATAATTTTAGCATTCATTTACAGATGAACTCAAAATTTTGATCAGATTAACTAGCTTTAAGAGGATTAAACATTATTGCTTGACCACACAGAAACACTAAATATACTCAATTAAACTAAATTTGTTTCTCTGTGAATTTTCATTAAACAAAACTTTAAAAAATTTTAACTAAACCTAAAAGCATTCTTTCAAAAACAATACTCCGTAACAAGAGTAAAGATATGCTGGTTTGTTTTGGCTTTCTACTGCAGATTAAAAAAATTATGTGTAACAGGGGACTACCTTACCCTCACACTTCCTGCAGGTTATAACACTTTATGCTACAAAATCATATACTTTACCACATAGAATTAGGTTGATGAATAACAAATATTATTTGAAAACAATCAAATCTCTATCTTGAATTCTAGTTGTGTGTATACACACCTTAAAAAGAAAGAACCACTGCTAATTCTCATGCATTGGGTGCAAAGTTGGTACCTTTAATAATCCAAAACTCAATAAAGAATAATTGTAACTTTAAAAAATCAGATGCAGAGGGTCAATGCATTGCAATGTGAGTGACAATTTAATTCAAGTATGTTTCATTTTCCAAGAGCTGAAGTAAGAAATGGAGATGTCCCTATACTGTTCTACTCTTGCTACACAATGGGCCTGCTCAAGCTCCCTCGCTGGGAGAAACACACAGACAGACACAGTGAAATATTTTCTTCTTCAGTTGAAGCACTTTGCAGCAATATAGACACATCCAATTTTCCTGACAAACAGAATCATAGCGACCAAGGATCATAATTTTCCATAAGCTATCTCCTTACCATTAGAGGAAGAGCCCCTATTTGCAAGTGGTGCAGTCGAGGAGGTGCATGGTAGTGGGCCAAGTGAGGATGCAAGGGCCCTGGAGGGTAAGTGGCTGCAGTCACACCAGCTTCAATTCCTAGTTCCCTGTCACATGAATGAAAGTGGCATTACAGTAAAGGAACAGCTTGCCTCCTAGGTACAATCCCACTGCTTTGGAGAGCCTACAACACAGTACAGCTACAACAGTTTCACGTAAAAATATTTTTAACCATATTTAAACTTTGCTAAAGAATCCTCTTATCATATCTAAAAGTTCTTTTTAAAACAGCGGAGAAGATTTAGTACGAAAAAAATCAAGCGAGCTCCACATTTATTGTGCCCAGTAATATTATCCATGTGGAGCCTTCTCTGCAGCACACGCTGTGGGAACAGCAGTTGACATTCACGCACCTCTTCACTAATGGCCAAGAGTATTTTTTTAATAATAAATATATTGTGGAACTTAAGTGCATGCTTCATAAATAGGCCTGATGCAATTGTCAATAAGTTCAGACAAAGAGGGGAGAGAATATACTAGTCTGTAACTCCGAACCTTAAAAAACACTAGAAATATATTTAAGATATTGAGTACTCAAAGCCGTATTGCAAGGTCGTATCAACACGTACAAATTTTAAACTAAAGGTACATGCAGCAGCTTATCAGCACTGTGATCAGCACGTTATGGTCTCCTGTCCTGAGCCCCGAGAGCTCACACAGTGGCTGATTACTCACCAGGCAGATCTCTCCGGAGCTTGTCGAGGATGGGAAGACATAGTCTGAGGCACATGGATGTGATGCCCATGACCATAATTGGGATGCATTCTGTGAGGATGTGGAGGAGGCCGCTCATGAGCACGTCTAAACAACAAAGAACAGCCACAATTAATTTCACAGACTTTTTGGTATGAAGAAGCCAACACCCATAACCAAAATGTTACAGACTGAGCTACTACAGTACCCTTTAAAATAAGAAACTCCTCATGCAGTATTTTAATTTCTACTTTAGATATGTTACAAACTAATTTTAACATAGATTTCATTTTCAAAACCAAAGCCAGCTTCAGCTACAGTGATCTGCCCTTCACTTGGCAGACACGACTGCAGAGCCTGACAAAGTGTTTAATCTTAACCTCAAAGAGCAGGTAGGAAAGTGAGGGCCACATGACAGCCATGTTCAGATTCAGTGTCATTCACAGCTCTGCAGCAGATTATTTCTACTAAAACTATACCAGCAAAAGTAATTAGGGGAAACTTAATACACTAATCAGAGGACATTTTCCTTGAAACATGTTTGCATCACAGCTCAGGTAATAAGAGCACACAGTTTTTATTATCCATACCAGCTGGTACAGAACAACTATGGATTTGAAAAAAAACTTTTAAAAAACCTTGCTGGCTGGTATCTGTTACTTTACCACTTCCCACTTTACCTACTTTACCACAGAAAGTAATGATTAGGATTTTTCTTTCCATTGCTTTCAATGCAGAAAAGATCGTTTATTATTCAACCTAAAAACTTGAATTTTACCAAAAGCAGTATACATTCTCCAGGTTCAGTACCACCTTAAACTACCTGACAAAGAAGACCAGACATTTTGTAAATTTACATGTCTAGAGAGGCAAAAATGTACTTAACAGCAAACTATTCTAATCAAGTAACTATGGGGAAAAATCTGGAAGAACACATTTTAATTAAAAAGAAAAAAAGAACAACGACTTCTATAGTTTCATGAAACTTGAACATCATGTAGGCTCATTTTCCCTAAACTGATTCTTAATCTAAAAGAAACATCTTTAAATTATAGAAATTATATATAAATTTAAAACTCCTAGGCTGTCCATCCCACAATCTCTATGGGTGGGTAATTAGATAAAAAATAAACAGAAAGACCATATGTTATACAAATGCAGTGCACCTTGATACACTGTGCCTTCTGCACATTTTATGGACAATTCCACAGCCCTAAGGAAGTTACAGCTGGTGCACCCACAGGTGAGACACTACAGTGAGAAGAGGACTCTAACCATTCTCTACTTGCAATCCTATAAAGGTCCTATATTGTTGGACCTGTATTATTATCCCTTAGGTTATTTGTAGAAATGAGGGATGAAACAACATGTTAAGAACACTTCAAGATTCCGGGACACAGAACTGAAGGAACTGCAAGCCTGCTGGCAGCCTCAAGTCTGTATTCAGTAACAGAGCAATAAACACCAGTTTCTGGTTGTCAGAGTATAATCTGATTTATAGGAGGCTGGGCTGAGATACCTACAAAATCGATTCTGCATGTAATTTGAATGAGAATTAGAGGGGAAAAAAAAGACAAAGGGCAGAACAATTCCATTTGGTTAGAAACCAAGAGGTGAAATGTCACTGAGCAAACTGGCACTGTCTGACCCAAGACCGGTGACTTCAGAGAGAACGTCAAGGAAGAACCCATCAACATATGCCTACAATTTCTATACACACAAAGGAAACTCACTGAACTAAGAAATGCCAATATTCATAACTCCGATCCCCAAACTACCGGAAAATTTCCAGATCTGATAAGATAGCACTATTATTTTTCCTTAAAATGCTGTCATGCTATCTCACAGCCACCAGCTTCTCTTATGTGCCATTTGAGGGCAGTTACTGCCTACGGGTATTTTTATAAATAACCGGGAAACTGCCTCAAAAGTTGTAGTTAAAGCAGAGTTTCTTTCAGTATTAACTTCTGAACAAGTTTTAAGTTAGTTATGAGTCAAATTTGTGTAACAAAGTTAGGAGCAACATCTAGAGAGCTCATTCTTGGAGTTCTCTTAGATATTTAAACACATTACCTCCAGAACTAAAACAAGTTCAGCTACTCTGTGAATCCAAAGCTACTACTGACCTGCTGCCCGTTGATACCAGTACAAAAATCTAGTTAAGCAGGAACAGTAGCATGTCTTAGTATCACCAAAGCTGCATTTCAACATTGATCACATTCTCAGTCTCCTTCTCTTCTAAAGCAAAAGGTATAGTAAAGATATGTAAGTATCTAATCTGAATTAAACCTGGTAAATGGTCCCTTATGATAATTTGTTCATTTTATTTTGAAGTATTATTTACATAAAAAGAATCTTAACCGCATCAACAAGGCAATTCATGCTGTCAAGGAACATTTGACCAGAGTTTATGATGTACCCTCCAGGCTGTCCAGCTTGAAAAGGAATTCCTGCTTATTATCCAGAGGATGAGTAACAGGCAAGAGAAACAAGCTCCCCTTATCTTCCATGCCCCATTCATGCCTTACCTGGAGACACTACTGAGAGATGTAACAGAGCAGGGTCAGTCGTAATGCTCAGGTGACTGTGACAATTTGTAAAGACACTTCTTACCATGGTTTAACACTAACAGTTCCTAACCATGCAATTAACAGTTTGAGATTCACATGCAACATTTTACAAACCTGAGGGAAATGAATTATATGTTTAGATATTGTTCTGAGTACATTTGTGACATACGTTGGGTGTTGCATCATTCTTCTTCTCTGGACCTCCATCCTCTGGATCACTTCATGAGGATGTAGCCTCTGTGCTGGAGGTGCTGTTGCAGGGATGTGATGGGATATAGGCTGGTGTGTTGCAGGGAGATGCTGTGGTATTGGAGCAGCTGCATTGGCTAAGGGATGAGTTGGTGGTGGAGGTGGAACAGGATGAGAAGATGCATGAGAGGAGATTGAAGGATGAAAGGGATGCACTGGATGAGGGATAACATAATCCACTTGAGGTGGAGGTTGTGGCTGTGGAGGAGGATTTCCATGAGAGTGAGGACATGCAGAAGCTTGATGGTGAAGAGGTCTGGTCAAGGAAGCATCTGCAATGAAAACATCAGGTGCTTTTAATTTGGTCAATTGAATGTTTTGACTTAAATTTATTTTAAGAAGTATCTTCACACAGGTGTTTCAGTATTATTACACCAGTTTAAACAGTGGCAACATGGGAATATGTGTTTATGCAACTTTTAAATAAAGTGATTCTAGCAATATACGCTCCAAGAAACCTACGCTTTCTGCAGCCAAAAGCATCCTGTTTCCCAATACTGGCAAAAAAGAAGAAAAAAAAAATCTGTGTGATACACACTGGAGAAGGTACATAGAAAGGTCTGGGTTGGAAGGGACCTTAAAAATCTCCTTGTTCCAACCCCCTGCCATGGACAGGGACACCTTTAACTAGACAAGGCTGCTCCAAGCCATGTCCAGCCTGGCCCCAAACACTTCCAGCGATGGGGTAAACACAGTTTCTCTGGGCAAGCTGTGCCAGAGCCTCACCACCCTCACAGGGAAGAATTTCTTCCTTAAACCAAATCTAAACCTACTCTCTTCCAGTTTAAAGCCATTCCCCCATGTCCTGTCACCACATGCCCTTGTCAGAAGTCCCTCTTCAGCTTTCTTAGAGCCCCTTTAGGCACTGGAAGGTGCTATTAGGTCTCCCCAGAGCCTTCTCTTTGCCCGGCTGAACAACTCCAACTCTTTCAGCCTGTCCTTGTAGCAGAGGTGTTCCAGCCCTCTGAGCACCTTCACGGTCCTCTCTACAGATTCACTCCAACAGGCTTGTCCTTCTTGTGCTGAGGAGCCCAAACCTGAAGCCGTATTCCAGATAGGGTCTCATGAGAGAGGACTAGAAGGGGAGAATCCCCTTCCAGTTTTATTTTATATTTGTTGTTTAATTTTTAAAGTTCAATCGCCCCCCTTTCCGGGTTCACTATTCTATAGAGACGATAAAATCCAAAAAAAGAAATCACAATCAAACAAATGATTCTGCTAAAGCAGATCTCACTGGGAGGATGGGAAAAGGGACCAACCAAGGAAAATTAAATAAAAAGCCAGTGCTAGGATACAATGAACACAAAAAAATATTTTCATAGGAAATACAGTTTTGAAGTCTCAATGCTATTATAGTCACTCAGAAGAAAATATTTTAACTTTACCTTGATCCTGTTCAAACTCCCTACATAAGATCAGCTGTTTAAATTATTTCTTAATCCGTGTTTTGCTAGGCCAGCTCTAGGATCAATGCAAGCAGGCAGGAGGCGTTTCCCCCGCTGCCAGGCAGCCGTGCCAGCAGTACTTACAAGGAGAATGCATGTAGTGGCGGCAGGAGGAGAGCGAGGCCTGGGGCGGCTGCGGCTGGGGCTGCGCCACGATGCCCGAGCCGTAGCCGTCCATGGCCAGCGCCTGGCTGGGCCCCGCGCCCGCCTGGTGCCCGTAGAGCGCCGTGCGCGACGAGGAGCCGGGGCAGCACGGATCGAACGCGGACGTTCCGTGGAAAGCGCCGCTTCCGTGACTTCTGATCCCACTGCTGCTTAAGTCTACTGGCAATGCCTGCTGCAGAAACAAACCATCTTTTTTCAAGCAGCTCTTCAGACACTGAAAGCAAAGTCACACTCAAACATCATGTTAAAATAAAAAAAAAAAACCAAAAAACCTATCACAAGCAACTGAGATCCAAATTTTGAAGTTTTAAAGCTTGACTCTGGAACATTTTGTAATATGGTTAATATTTCTTATTCCTAAATTCTTAAATCTGGTGAGAGACTAACATCATTATACCAGATTCTGTAAAAAACAAACAAAAACCCCCACAAAAAAGCCAACCCCCCGCCCAAACTAACAACCCCAACAAAAACCCCTACAATAGATAAGACTGAGAGTTCTGCATATTATAACTTATGTTACCACAGTACTGTTCTTTCTTATGACTGTATTGTTTTTATGCCGTGATTTAATTACTGAAAAAGTCTTAAACAACAATGCTTTTAGAGGAGCAACTCTTTTATACTTCTTATATACAGAACATTAGACTTGATATTTTTCTTCTCTCAAAGCAGCTCAGTGATTTGCATTGCAAAACCGCTATGATGGGCAGACTATTTCAAGGTAATTATGTTTGGTTTGCTATGCAGTCACTCATCTTGCAGCCACCAAGAGGTCAGCTGTCAACGATTACTTGTAGGATTATGTCTTTCTATAAAATTTCAGGGTTTTGTGTTCATATATATTATAGCTCAATTTTTCCTTTTAGTTCCCTTCTATAACATCTGACGCAGAGCAAGAGAGTAATTTATAATTCAGCATCCTATCCTATTCTCTCTTATCTGGAACAACTTGAAATCCCAAGTCACAAGGTGTGACTGTGAGTCACAAGGATTAAACATGCCTGCTCGTGGTAACTGGTGCCAGAACTGCTGCTTGCTCCACACGGGGCAGGCACAGGGGGAGGCCTTTCCACAGGGCAGCTGGAGTCACTGAACGAAGGAGACAGGGGGACAGCCGGGTGAGGGTTGTGGTGGTGGTGGTGGTGATGCTGGAAGTGGTGGCCGTGCTGCTGAAAGCAGCTTGTATGTGGGTGCCCCAATGCATGATGAGTCTGTGAAGGTCCTCCACAAGGAGAATGCTGGGGGCAGCACGATGGTAGCCTTGGCATGGCCGGAGGGCCAGTTTCCAGTGTCGAATTAGATGCAGCTCTTCTTATTTCATCTTGAAGAGAAATAAAGTTAATATTGAAGTGAAAGAAACTAGTACAGGTGATCACTGTAAAGCAGTGTCTTAAATAGAAAGAAACACCCTGTACCTCACGATTAAATATTTAACCAGTTGAAAACCAGATGTAGACTATAACAAAACAAACTAGATACAAAGAGTAAGATTTAGCTATATCTGCCAAAAGAACCAAAACTGAATGGTTCAGGGGGAAGTACTCCAGCAACCATTGGAGGACATGAACTGATACTTGCCTTATTCCCCAAATTTAAGGCATGTCATCAGCAGGGAAAGGAGGGAAGATTGTTCCTGTGATTAGTGTGCAGAGACCTCAAATTCCTGTGCAGCTGTCATCCACACAGGTTTATTGTCCCTCACCTCACTTGCAGAGAGGGCAGCTTTGTTTCAGCGAGGTCATGAGTGCTCCCTGTATATACAGCTCTATACAGGTCTGTATAAACGTGCTCCCAGGGGGTGATCCACAGCAGGAGATATACTCAAGGAATCCAGATACATCCCTCACTTCCTTACAACACACATTAAAAAAACACCTCTGTAACACACTGCAATGGGAGACTTAATTCCCAGTGAACTACATTCCACCTCCTCAAAAAGCAAGGATGTGGTTCATTATATATAACCAAATCACTCCAACAGGCAAAAGCAGAAGGCTCCAGCAATTTCCTGTATCCTGATGGAGAAATCAATGATCTTTTTCACATTCCTGTCCTCTCAGCTCACTACTGTTAGGTTCAGTACTAAAAGTTCACATGGCATTTAATGTAGAGAATGCTGATTAACTTCCTCTACCTCCTTTGTACTCAGAGGCAACACAACAGCTCAAAGCTCTTATTCTGTACCTCCAGCTGAAGTACCAGCGGTGCTGCCACTGGGGAGACTGGGAGTGGTCTCTGGTGCTGCAGAGGGCTGGCTGCTGGAGACGTTTGGAGCTGCATCAGAGGCCTGCTCTGAGGTAGACGTACTGGAGCTGGTAGTGGAAGCAGAACTCACGACCTGCGGCTCCACTCGAGCTGATGTGGTTGGCACGACTCTTGGCTCTAGTGAAATAAAAGAGCTTTCATGTTCTTTAAGCTTTAAAAGCTGCTGAGGTTTTTTACTGTTGTTGCTGCTTTTGAACTATTTTACAAGACATTCTCGATTCTGGCCTTGCCAGAAGCTAAGAAAGTCAGAACACAAAAACCTGACAGGCTTGTGTGTGGAAAGAAAATCAAAATTATCTTCTCTTTTTTTTTTTTTACATCTACTCGAATTTTAATAATCAACATAAAATCAATTCTCAAACAAATCTGACATTTAAGTTTTATTTACTGGTAAAAAAAAAAAAACACCACTATAAAGGAGATTAAATTACTTTGGTACTTTATGATGAAAACACTTGCTGATATCCTCCATAAATCCACAGGCAAACTACTCTATGATTAAATATTGTCCTTATAACTTTTTACTGCCTACAAAGAATAGAAAAACTTCTAGATCACTCACCAAGAACAGCATAACATCTAAACTAGCAGTACTACTTTAAAAAC
>VWZT01008928.1:55678-78974 GCA_013397055.1 Pachycephala philippinensis
ACTTCCATCGTTTCAGATGCATAGTACTAAAGGCAAGATAAGCCTGGTTTCTAGTCTCAACACATGTTAAAAGCAGATTATCTTCTCTTAAAGGTACATACCTGTTCATATTACATAGTGCAAAGCTAACAGTGAGCAATGTATCCTGGAAATCCAAAATACTTGATGTGCCTTGTCCTTTACGAGATAATTGTAAACAAGTTAAAATTTAAAACTATACTTGGTGGCATAATTAAAATTTAGTTTTGAAAAAGACTTTAAGTTTTAAGTAATGAAAGGCAATGACACGATTAAGAATATGAGATACCATAAAAGGGAAGATTATCAGAAACCACCCAGGTTTTTTTTAGTAAAAACGTCTGCATGGATATCAGGGGGGGAAAAAAGCATCAAAAAACTTCAAATACTTCCCTTACACAAAGTCTCAAAATAAAATATGAGTAGTTTTCAAGATTTCTCTCTGTATCTAGTAGGAGTATCAGCAACTCTGCGAGCAAAGGAATAAATATATCTTCTCTCTTGCAAGTCTTCCAACTCATCACATTAAAAAAACATGACCCATTATCTACATTTAAATTCCTCTCACTTTTAATGTGGCATTCCAATATACGAATTTTACTTAAGGACAACATTTTGGGAGAAATGTATTAATGTTTAAATTCAGAAAACAAGAGCAGCTCTGTAGTACATGTATAGCCTACAATAAGAAGTGATCAGCCAGTCCTCAGGTCAGTGGCCGCACTGAGTTCCCTCAGGCCCAGGTACTCCACCAGCCCTACAGACACTTCTGATTCTCCCCTGCCCAAACCAGTGAAAAACAGGGGGCTTGGTCCATCTCAAACTACTGGCTAAGAGAAACTGCATTTCTTAACACACTGCACAGACATGAACCCAGGAAGATAGATGGAGATAGGATCCTTATGCTCAGGGAAGCAGCCAGCCAAGTTTTAAGACCAGTATCTTTGATGAAATAAGTAAAGTTGGGATAAACGGCACAGCTGCCTTGTAACAGTGTTAATTCAGAAGTCTGATCATTTTACACTAATTCATGTGTGAAATTTGATGCCTAAACCCCAAAATAATATTCCTTAAATCCTGAAAGATTCATCTTAGCCGTTTCCTCTAGAAGGCGAGAGAAACAGCTAGTCTTTAACACACACATTACAGAAGTGTATTTTAAAAGTAACTTGGTTTCTGAATATAAGACTAAATTCTATAATATGAATTTTAAGAGTAAATTAAAGCAATAGAAACCTACACCCCACCCCTTCAACAACAGAGCTGTTGGGTAAGAGCAGTTCACAGTAAATCCATAAAGAAAATAATCTGTACATATACTCATCCTCTTCCTTAAAAGCCATTAACCAAGCAAAACTATTCTCAAGCCTTTCCAACTCTTCAACCCACCCCAAAAATCAAGACAACTTGAAGAATAAGATATTGCAAGATACTAAGCTTGCAATGCACTCAGGGACAGAACCACAACAGGACAAAACTTCTGTTCACATTACAAATAACATGCACCCAAGAAATCCCCCAAACCACCACCATCTACAAATATAAATGTGCAAAAATGTACATGAGGTTCAGTTTTTCCTTCTCTCAATTTTTTGATAATACCTGGAAGTTGCTGTATGATTTTCAGCAGGAATAGACTTATTAAGTGTCAGCAGGTTTTAATGTTAGGAACCAATGAAAGGTTACAGCTTCAGAAATCTAACACACTTTACTAGTTTAGGGTTGGGCTTTTCTTCTTTTTTTAAAAGTTATTTTTACTTCAAGACCTGAAAGAACAGTCACTATTCCAAAGCATAGGCAATGACAGACTTTCCTTTTATAGTGCTGTATTGAAGTAAGTGCATATTTTTCAAGAAGTAGTTCCAACCTGTTCTGTAATTTCTGCCTGGTGAGTCAGCCCTCAGACACACACCCAAGGCAGCCTTGGAAGAAAAACTGTATCTTTAGATCTAAAAGACCCACTGAAAATGGCTAAACTTTTAATTTTGAAAGGAAAGGCACAAGAGGATTTTCTGCCAGGCTTGGAAATCAGACATCCCCATAGAAGGGTACCTTGTATCTGACACAATTAACTCCAGTGCCCTTACACTGCCCATCCCGCTCCTGAAGAGATTTCTCTGACAATGCAACTTACCATCTTCATCCACGGTGAGGTCCACGACTTCGGCCGCGTTCTGCCTCAGGGGCTGGATGACTGTGGAGATCCTGCTGCGGGATCGCTGCTCCGGAGGCCGGGCACTGTGGGAGCTGGGGCTCTGGCCCCAGTGGGATCTCGAGTGCCCGAGCGCAGAACGAGACCTTAACAAAGGGGAACACCTTAGCTACTGGCCTACATTTTGCCATTCATTTCTTCTCAGCGTGTTTGAGAAGCTACCTGGAGTTTTTTTATTATTAGAAAAGCATTTTGTTACATTGAGATCCCCCGTGACTCCTCTTTCACCGAATGCACTCACAAACACTACTGCAGCCTTTAGCAGAGAACGTAACAGCAAATGCCCAGCACGGAGGGTTTAAAGATCTTTAAACCATGTCCCATGTACATACAGCTATCTTTCAAAAAAAAAAAAAAATTCACTGTGAAACCCCACAACCATGGCCAAACAGCAATTATAGCTGCAAGTTGTTTTAGCTTTGTAAATAGTAAATGAAGAGTCTCCAAATCCTATACTACTCCTATGCAGTCCAGAACAGCAGGTCTATAAATGATGACAGAACTACAAAGACAATAAAAATTTGTAAACATTAAGTACTTCTGCATGTTAACTTGTGACAGAGTACTTTCAGAGGGTAATTTCTATACTTCGAATTTCCAAAATGTCTTGACAGTACAAACTCTCTGGACTTTTCTCTCTTATATTTTGCTCCCCCTCTTTGGAGAACAAACATAGCTTTTTGTGATATTTTAACTAAAATGAAATGTGACTTGAAGAGATCCTAAGCCTGTAACCATACTTAAGGAAGGGATGGTTTTATCTCTATATTATAACACGTAGCACCCATTCTGTTCAATTTAGCCACACAAACCCAGACATTCAAGACAATGATCTCCAGAGTGTGCATCCTCTTTGGAGGATACAGTCTTAAACTATGGGAACAATATTTTTACAGTACTGTATTTACCATTTCACTCTCAAAAAAACTTTGACTTTCCAGTATTTACATAAATCAAATGGCTCTTATTTTCCAATTTGGAAAAACAATGTACTCAGACTTCACAAATTCAGAAGAGGAAAATGTGAAGAAAAGGGAATGACTTCACTAAAAACAAACAAAACCCATTGCACAAATCACCATGGAGCTACTGCTGTTTTGGCTGTAGCACTGCAGAAGGTGAGGGAAGAAAGAATTAATTTTTTCAAGTCTTAAGGCTATTGCAGAAAACACATCTTAGTGATGCTAGGAATATAAAAAGCTGTTCATTTTTTAAAAGCATCTGGCTTTAGATAACGTCAAATTCAAACCTTTCTTCAAGGAACTCCACTTTAATAGATTCTGTAAAATCTGAAAATATGGAACAAAACTTTCAGATACCCATGGAAGAACAGGAAAGCACATACAGCAGCAAGCAGCAGCTTCAAAAAACTAGGCTGCTTTCCTGAGAAATGCTCAGCTAATCCCTAGATAGTCAACTCAGCCTACACATGCTCTCTCTAGGATCTCACTGCACAGCTTTGCTTCCCCCAAATTCTGCACATCAATCACACTAATACAGCTATACCTCAACAACTCCAGATTAGTTGAATTCTCAAGCTTTGGAAAAGCTGTGCTTTCGGGTTTTTGTCCTTACTTTGGGGGTTTAGGATTGGGGTTCTTTGTTACTGTTTGGGTTTTGGTTTGTTTTTTTGATCAAAAATGCATACTGTGCATTTTGGTTAGAATTCCGGTGACATTACCTTATGGACTTTTAATGGCACAAAGCATTGTAACAAACCTGGAGACAAGCAAAACTTCATTAATGCACAGAGATGCAAATCTCACCTGTAGTTTTCACCAACTGTGACAATCTCCACTTCACTATCTGTTGAGGTAACATTTATTTCTTCGTTAGCAGTGACTTGGGGAGTGGAGGATGCTTCAATCACCACAACATCTTCATCAATACTTCCTGATGAGGAAAAAGGAAGAAGAAAGTTTATATACTTCATTTATCTCAGGAACCGTCACTAAAAGAGACTGTTTTTCATAGATTTAAAATACATGTAGGCAGAGAATTCCATGACACGTGTCAAAACTTTGGGTGCAACTGTCAAATACATGACCTAATTATTAAAAGGAGCAATTCTGCTGTAAATACTGAAGCAAAATGAAGGAAGGAGACAGAAGACTGAGTGTGGAGTAGGTATGCAAGCTTGCATTGCAAGCACTGAAAGCAATTACAGTGAATTTTATTATCTGTAACACCAAGAAAATCCAGTCATTTAATATAAAAATAGAACAAACTTCCAAGCTAGCAAAGCTGTAGTGGTGTATTATTACTAACAGCTTTTTAAAAAATGTTTTTATAGGTATCAGTCTCAAGGCTAAGCATTGACAACAGAAGAAAAATGATGCACCAACTAGTTTATACCTACAACAAAATTAATCCCTTGGTGTTTATAAATGTCTTTGTAGCTAGACTTTTTGTTGCATTCACAATCTGTACTAGACAGAGAAAGATAAAATTAAACTAAGGATGATAAAAAACATCAACCAGAACTCCACAAAAGAGACAAGTTTTCATAGGAAACAACTTCCACTTCGGGAAGAATGGTTAAAGTTCCAGCCTAACAAGCAGACACAAGAAACACTGCTCTAGAGCTGCAACACTGGCAGTGACAAGTCTGAGCTATCTACAGTACTTAAACTGAGCTATGGATTATTCACTGAGCACAAAAGAACTTCCTAAAAAAATGAGCTGTATAGCTTAGAAATCACAAACTACCATTTTGGGTTTTGCAAATCACTTCAAGGAAGTGCTTGAAGAATTTGGTCTCATTCAAGTCAATACTTCCATCCTGTATGGACTGACTGTTCTCAGCTGCTTTACCCAATTACATGGTGGGAGAGATTATCCTTTTTTATTTTCATCAGGTTTTATGCTTTGAAAAAAACCCAAACTGCATTACCTCTTTTCCAATGGCCTTTGTTTCTGACCATGCTTATCCCAGAAAGATTGCTGGCTGAAGATGTAAAGAGTGATGCTTCCAAATACTGGTATTCAAAAATCTCTAGCAATTGAAAGTAGCGTGGAAAAAAATTAATTCTCAGAACTTGCATGAAAATTTGGGGGAAAACTGAAAATACTGCAATGTCTAAAACACAAAATCACATTCCAAAATTGAAAATACAGAAAGGCTAATTACTCACAGTCAAAAGCAGCAGCTAAAGCCATCATCACATTCAGAAGAATGCAAACATTGTACCTATCACCGGGCAAACAAGCAACAGCTTCCTTACACAAAACTATCTCAGCTGCTCTCAGACAAAACCACCCAGCCAAGCAGCTGGGGAAAGGTCACTGAGAAAAACCCACAACTCGTCCTTCTAGCTTCCAAACCTGCACTTCTCTGAAATACAGTAAGTTTGAGAGCACTCCTCAGAGTCCACATGTCCTCAGGCTCGGTATTTATTGAAATTTATGACACATACGAAAGTAGAAATATTTAGGCTTAAATATGATTTTGTTACTTCAGAAAACAAAGAAGTTCTCCTTGAGGACAGAATCATCTGCCATATGGATCTATACTGAAATTCACACAGTGTGCATCTCTACAGAAATTCTGACACAAGCTTAGCTGATGAAAACCAGAGGAAATTCTTAATTCAATATCTACACAATTCAGATACCTTTCCCAATGTTTGAAAGCTCGTATTACTCAATCCTTTTTTTTTTTTTAAGCACACTTTTAGTTCAGATATGATTTTACCAACTACACAAATCAGACTGTAGGAAACATCAGGACTGGTACTGAATGAACAGGTCTTACTGATGCCTTATGTTTTAGGCATCATTACAACTTCCAAAATAACAAAGAAAATCTTTAGGAAAACAGTAAAAGTTGCTCCAAGTAGGATATAACAGACATGGTTCAGACATATGCATTTTCCTACTGTTCATGCTTCTAAAACACCTTCCAAAGTCAAAAGCACAAACTGATGAAGTTTTGATCCCATGAAGTACTTTTCTATACAAAGAACCAATGCTTTCTTCAAAATTAAGCATAAAAACAACTCCTCTAAACTATGTAAATATTTACTCAGTTGTTTTATACAGTCCAGCATGAAAAGATATAATTCACTTTTCTCTTTTAGCACACACCAGTCACTGACCAGTCATCCTCTGTCTATTTAGAACTTCAAGCACAACTTAAAGCATGAATACCTTACTCATCAATGTACCATGTGAATGACTGAAGCTGTGAGAAGCCAGCTAACTCTGTATAATGACAGTGTTAACTACCAACCCTGCAGTTCTTGAGGGTTATCTCCCTTCGAGGAGAAGAGTCACTGGACTGTTCACAGCAAAACAGTCACGCAGATGGAAGAGATGCATTTTGTACTGCTTTCAGAATAACACCTATGGCTACAAAACAAACAGAAAATCATCCTCCTGCAGGCATACATTATTTCTCTCTGTCATCTTCTGAATCACAGAACACAGCAAGCAAATTACACTCTAGTTATTTGTGAGTAAATTAGCGTTTGAGCCACCACTGAAAGACTCAGTCTGCATTTTAAGTGAGCTACTCAAAAACAAAACTTCTCCTGAAAATAACAGCAAGAACTTCATTAGTTTCCACAGATTTTGGGGTGTTTTTCCCCTCTCACATCCACAAATAATATTTTATAGTGCATGCAAGACACCAAATTTCAGTTTGCAAGTTTTGCATTTCGTATTCAGACCTTTCAATAACCATTAGTAATTAAGTTTTGTATGTAACTATTAATCAAAAATAATCAGTAACTTCTTTACATAAGTTTTTTTCCCTCTTTTAAAAGCCTGTTTTATGATGGAAACCTAATGCTCAGCTGGCCTAGGGGAAGGGATAAACTGCACATGCTTGAATCCAAATCTGAACATGTCTAAAACTATAATCCTCCCTTAAAAATAAAAACACGCTTTCCTCCAGGCCTTACCTCACAAAGGCAGTAAATGTGTCATAGTAAAGTACTTTATTAAGCAAAATATAACTTTTATAATAAAAGAAATATAATATTGGACCCTGAAGTCCAATACTTAGATCAGTAAATGACGTATTTTTCCCTAGAAAGTTGTAAGATTACTTCACAACAGCAATTGCTATGTGTCACTGATAGACCAACTTGCTGGGAAGCAAGCTTTAGAATCAAATACTTTAATAATCAAGAAGTTGTAAGCAAGAAACTAAGCTTTGCACAGTATAACATGTATAATATACATAATTATACTACTATTTAACTCTAAAAGACCAAGGCATAACTCCATGATTAATCAATCATCATCACTAGTACCCCTCCAAGGGCATAAATAACACTGGTGTAATAGCCAAATTTATGTTTGGCTGACTGTTGTCATCCCCAGATGGTATTTTCACATCTGTTTTTCAATTAACATGGAGTTTAACCAGTCTGAATATTACATGTAAGATAATAAAAGTATTTTACTATACACAATTTCAAGTGAGACAGTCTGATCAAGTCTTAAGTGAAACCAGAAGAGATTTAAAATAAGCAGTCAAGCTCCAGCGACAGAGATTACTTATTTTGAGTTCCAGGCTTTCACTGGATCAGACCAAGAGCCCACTCAGGCACATGTTCTCTCTACCAGCTGCAGCAGGCAAAACTATGTAGTCAGAGCAGAAAATTCAGGCTACAAATTTTAACTAAAAGCTCTCACACCACCCAGCACCCACAACAATGTCACAGATGTCAGAGCACACTTTTCCTGTCCAGTCATTGCTCATGGACAGCTGTCAACAAGTGTGTTGAATCCCTTTTTGAACTTGGGACTATATACCTCTACAGCCACTTACACTCATGAATTAAAGATAATGACTTGGATAGTAATTCAGCTTGAAATGAATAAAATAATATCCTGCTAGTATTAATGAGTCCTCTCTTCTTTACCTCTCAAATGTCTTGAACTAGGTGTGGCTGGAACCCCTGCTCTGACCCCATTAACACTGTTAGCACAACACCACTGTATGAGGAGCCATCCTCTGGGACTGAGCTAGTCACGTATTTGTTGGCTTTGCCCTCGTTCTCAGGCTCTGAAGGTCCTGTGAAGCAAGCAGACAGACCAAACACATTTGTCCTTTCCCTCCCTAGATGTCTCAAGATTCCTGGGCGCCAGGACGATCACTCCCTTCCCCCGGTGGCCTTGAAGGTCCCAGGCAGGCGGCCAAGCAGGTGTTGTTGATGACCCTGCCACAGCGCAGGGGAGCTGGAGAGCACCCAGAGCACTGGGCAGAAAATCCAGCAGTTACAAGCCCCAAGTGGGAACCTGGATCAGAAATGCAACCTCGACCCCTCACTGGTGGCAAAGGACACCTCTGTCATCATCCGCCTCCTCTGAGGACTGAGTGAGTGACTCATGTTCTTTTATGTGGTTTTTGAGTCTAGATTATGATTGTTATATTGATAAAGCAAACCACACATTAAGATCTGACCTGATCTGCAGAGTGTCCAGGTGATTAGAAATTTTAAACTTAAGTGATAGTATAAATTTTGTATTATGCTATTTACAGATTGTATTACATTGATTCTGCTTGTAGAAATCCTGTGCCATTCTACTCATAAAATTATAATATTCTGCTAAGAAAAGAAAGACTTAATTGTAACTACAATTCAGTGCTGTCAACACCCTGGCAAAAACCTGCCTGTTCCCTTAGGGTTGGGTGATGACAGTTTTTCTGTACCTGAGACTACTTGGAATATACTTTCCCATAGCTGTGCATGATGGGAAAAAAATTTCCAAAGCACACAAATCGCTTAGGAGTCTGCACCCTGGTGGAAAAGACAATCAACCACAGTTTAGGGGATTTAGGCTCAACTATGAGCCATGCTAATTCAAACTTGTACCAACTGTTCTTAACCTTGCACTAAAATCAGTCCTATGGGCAATGTCACAACAAGCCAATTCTACAAATAGCATCTTTTCAGCACAGAAAGCTGCAGCAGGGAAGTGCTGAAGTGAATTCCACGCTAACTTCTATTACTGTAGCTATTTAAAGCCCCAATTCACAGCAGATGGATATAGCAACACTGATTAATGGCTACCGCTCACAAAGCCAGGTGCTTCTTTCCTCACCACTTCTCAGTTCTGCTCCGGTAAGCAGCATGGTAAAAAGGATACTTATACGCTTCCTTATCCACTAATGCTATTGAGATAAAAGCTCGGAATTATGAGCTGCATCAGTTGCTGTGAGAAAAGGACTGCATGCTGTAGTTTGTAGGAGGAATTAAGTAGCTGAAAAATAATCAACTCTAACAACAGGCAGCTCATTTCCAGTTAATACCTGTTTATCCTAAACCTGTTAAAATAATCTGAGCATAAAGCAGTATGTGCTTAATATTTTCACCAGCCTCTGGCTTGTAAAATATTGAAGGTCTATATTCAACATTTTTTTGGGAGACACACAACAAACGTTAGACAATCAAGAGGACAGTAGTGAATAAACACTGTCTTATCATTCTAAGCAGCTTTGAACAAAATTTGGAGCAGTTTGTCATCAGCATTATAGTCTAAGAAAAGAAAAACCTGTCTAGCATTAATTGCTCAAAAATATAAAATAACATGTCAGACCCTAAAGGAATCTGAACTTATCAGGTGAACAATTTGAAAAATTTATGACAATGCAAAACTCTACATAGCTTTTTTCCCCCCCTAACAACACTTCGCCATTTTCCAGAGTTCTGCCTTATTGCCAAATCAGAGTATGTAAGGTTAAAAAGTTCCAGTTCTAGCTTTTGCTAGATTTCCTTCCACAGACTGCCTCCAAAAGGCAGCCCCAACTCTTTAGATCCAAGATGAAAATCAAAGACTTGTAGAAGCAGAACATTTGCATTACAACATAAGAGATCCAACAACAGCAGAAGTTGAATTTTCCACCTTTCATAAGCAAAGTCAAAGGAGGATTATTTCTGTTGGTGTGTATACAGGGCTAGAGAAAAGCTTCTGCACTACCTAAACAAAACAGAGAATCAAAATTCATGTTTCCCAGCAAAAATGCGGATGCTTGCTGTCATTTTAACTGCAAGCCCACTACTGCAATTGAAACCAGCTGATCAACATTGCAAATAGAACCTACAGCCCCGTAAGCACCTGCACCTTCAGCTGTAAGGGTCATTAAACTACACACAGCTGCTTTTACACTTATGCCCCGAACTCCTGTCTCCCCTGAATGAGCTTCAGCTGCGCGGCCCAGATGAAATGAGAACAATGCCTTCCATGGCACACAGTTATTAAAACAGTATCATCCAGTCCCAGGTGTCAGGATGTACTTGTTCACACACTCACACTCCAAAAGCACTGAGTTTCACCACAAGAATAGCTAAAGCCCGAACAGAAAAGGAGGAAAAGCCCCATATAGTGCTATTTGGTTTTTTGGTAAAAGTTTTGTTAAACAAACAACCCCCCCTTTCACATCTCCATTCGTATGATTTTTCCAATTAGCCATGTTAATTTTATTAATTATAAGAACTTATTTACTAAACGCTTCTTTGGGTAAAAAGGTCTGTTACTTTAATTTCTTGCAACAATCAAAGGAACGTTTTCCAGAACAGTCTACACTAATTAAATTTACTAGTTCTTTAAATGCACTGTATCTTTAGATAAACATCAGCATTCAAAGCAAAGAAATATTTTCTGCCATATCCTTATTACAAATTGCTGTTCAGTAGGCTACCAGACCAATCACATCACTTTGAAGCCTGCTTATTAAAAAAGCAGTTATTACCACATCTTTTTAAACTGTATTTTCTTTTCCAATTATTATTATTCTCCTCCTTTCCTAAGTCTGTCCTCTAGTACTTTAACATGTATGCCCCCAGCCTTATATTCTTAGCAGAAGCTATTTGTCCTTCAGTACACTCTGTAATTTCACAGACATGTGCCAATGTAGAGCAAAGAAATCTTCCCTAACATTAACAAGCTCATATAGCATTACTATCAATACAAGCCTTTCCTCATATAGAAACCCAATCATGCTTGCTCACTACACAGAGAAGTTGCATAGCTGTTTTTCCAGCTGGCCCCATTTCTGTCCTAATTAACTCAATAACCAGAAATGTCTTATATAACAGCACAAAGCTACAGAAAATGTTAATCACATTTTTATCTTGCTAAAAATAGGACACTTTCACAGAGGATGTCTGCTCAACTTCCCATTATATCTGCAATGTAAACAAAATGCTCAAAAAACTTTACATCAATACATATTTCCACTGGAAAAACCCCCACAGTATTCACACACACCAAGCCAGAACCGCCTTTCAGCTCCCTGCAAGCGTTGGTCCTGAAGCACAGGCACGACAGGAGACAATCTTTAAAGCAAACCTTCTTTCAGTTACAACTCACGCCAGTATTTTAATCTACTGGTGCAGTAGATTAACTGGTGCAGAACTAATCGATTTTTTCATTCATGACAAGAAAATACACAATTTCATTAATTAAGTGTGCTTTTTAAGTAGTACAAAAATTAAGCCATTGGGCTTTTCCACGTCTGTGTGGAAGGAGAGTTGTTAACGATCCTACATCATTTTACAGTTACATGAAACTTCACCCTTCCTGAAAATTGTAAGAAAACATTAACTTGGAAACAAAGGTGTTAACACAGAGTTTCTCAAACTGGCATTTCATATAAATGTATGCATATCCCCACACATTTATTATTTACAAATCATATTCTTCAATATGCTTAAACATGCATGTCAAATGTAACTTTTTTAGGCCTAATTAGTTTCCATTCCCACAAATATGCATCAAGATAATTAACACTGCAATAATTCCTCTGTTGCAGAGTTATATATGCCCAGCCCTAGCACTGCATAAGTAAGACTTTTGCATTACAGATTTTACTTCTTGGATTTAAACATCACACAAATTATTTTCTGCTACAACGAATAACAAGCAATAATCTAGACTTTAGTACTCTGGTTCTGTTCAAGCATAAATCCTGCCCTAACACGAACATTCACACTTTTTTTTTTTTAACCTGTCCTTGTATTTTCAGTCACATTTTCTTAGAGGAATGATCAGCACAGCCTGAGATATGGTTTCACTTATTAAAACATATTTGTCACTAGATAAAACACATGGTTGCACAGATTAACACCATGCTGTGTTCTATCTACTCCCCCATGCTCTCTAAAAAGCTGAACTAAAACAGAATGCACAACTACTTTCACTTGGCAAATTTCACATAAAGGGAAGTCCAAAAAAATCCATCAATTAACAAAAAACCACAACAAACAAACCAACCAGGAAAAAACATGCAAACCAAACCAAACCATCCCCCAAAGTCTTCCTCCAAACATTCAAGCATTCAGATACTGTGTGACAAGACATATCAGAGAAATAACTGTGTAAATCAACTGCATTGCACTGAGTTTATCTAGGTAAAACATTTGGTATATATACTTTCTCTTATTATCTCAGTACTAAAGCTACCTTCAACTGACTCATATTTCAGGCTCTTAATAACAATGCACATTTTTTTCTTCATATTTTTCTAAATTGTCAAGTGCAGTTAAATATTAGCAGATATTTCTACATTCTGAAAATAGAATTATTACCACAATCAGTTCAAAGCTAAAATTTTTAATACAATTCAACAGCTAAAAAATAAAAATGGATCAACTTAGCAGCATGTGACTAATCAGACTGAGCAATCTTCCACTATGTTCTTTAGAAACCATTACATTTTACATTCAAGATTTTGTATTTGCTATAATTCTGCTCTAAGATCTGAATGTACCTTTCCCATCAAGAATTTATGTTGTACTATTTGTAGTATTAACTTCAAAAAAAACTGCTCCAAAGAACTTACAAAAAAGCCTATTGCATACGATGAAAGACAACTAATACAAAATAGCTCAGGAATTCAGTTTTACCTGAAGGAACAGCTGTGCTATTCTGGTGGTTTTCACCAGGTGACACAAACAAGTCTTCCTCCCCTTCAGTAGATGAACTGGAAGAAGATTCAGTACTGAGATCATTCTCACTGGAGCTGCTAGAACTGGGGAGTAAAGCATACTTTCTTCGAGCTAACACTTCCCGCTTTTTCCTCTGCATCAAAATTCGTTCTTTTTGGTTCTGTGTCCGCTGTGATGAACTTGTTTTCACAACTCTCTTCCTATATGGAAGTCTTCTTAAAGAGCTGTTGTGAAAACAGGGCCTTTTCATCAATAACCCAGGTACAGAGTCTGCCTCAGTCCGAGGCCACTTGTGTGACCTTGCACTGTGAGTTCTACTTGGAGTATTCAACACTGCCTGAGGGTGTCTCACAGGAGCATCTTTTTCTTCATCAGATGTTACTGTGTCAGAGTCTCCAAAATGCAAGCTAGATGAAGGCGAAGAGATACAGTCACTAAATGAAGAATCATTGTCTTCACTCTGTGTTTCTAGATGCTGTCTCAATCCTAAGATTCCTTTATTTTCTTTATCAGGACAGTTTTGAGTGTATGAAGGACCAGCCTGCTGGCTCTTGCGTTTTTTTCGCACCACAATACCTTTTTCTTGGTCTGTATGGTTGCCATTCATGTCCTTTTGTTTTTGAGAATCACCACACAAGTGAGAGAACTCATTCCCTACTTTACTGGCAATCATCTCAACTTCTGCAGTGAAGCTTTTGGCTGCCCCAATAGGCTCAGGGTTCAAGAGGATCCCCTTCAGACTCTCCTGTCTCTTTGGTGCATCAGAAGGAACTTCACTCTTCATATCCGCTTTTAGAGTATAAACTATATTACATTCAGGAGTCCATTTAGACATGGAAAGATTTAAGAAAGGCCTAGAAAATAAAACAGATAAGCATCAAGAAAAGAAGCATTAGATTTTTCAAAAGCAAAGCTGAAATAAGAGAAAACACATTTACTGCTAGGACTACTCCCCCAGTGGAAACAGCAAAACAACAGTAACCAAAATACAACTATTTCAAAATATTAAGAATACTGCTTGACAATGTAATTTTTTACTAAGACAGAACTCCTATAATTTGCATGGAAGGGAAGTTCTTATGGTCAGTGAAAACATTATCACTTTCACAGAGCAAATATTGGTGTATGTCACCTGCAAAACAGGTGATGTCTGCTTTACTGATACTTAACTATGGCAGTTACAGGCTACTGCTTATACAAGTTAGCTGAATTTTGGCTAAATAGCTCCCATAGCCATCAACTAAAATGCACGCTTAAATAAGGCCTGTATCCTCCCCTGCAGCAGAACACATGGACACAATACATGGTGTTGTATGCTGTCAATTGAGCTATAAAAGTCAGTTGCGAAACATGAGAGATTTCTGAAGCGTTATTATTTTGGGGCAAAGTAATAAAAACCCATTGACTACCTTGAGTGTCTTTTAAAAAACCACCACACATTAGCAGTACAGCATACAAAGCCATTTTCAGTCCACGTCCTTTTGACTCTTACCCTATGACAGAAACTGAGTATATCAAATCATATGTTCCCTTAGCAGTCAGTACCAGGCAGGTTCCCCTCCCTGCCAAAATATAAAGCTGCCAATGTACAACATTACCCTCAAAGAAATACTTTTGTACTGAAAGACACAGACAACAGTAACCTCAGTAACAGATCCATGTTCAATCTGCTTCATCTGACATCACTGCCTTTGGTTTAAATTCCCAAAAGGGAGTGACGAAACAATTCGGTTCCCACTGCGATAACCACTGAAACACTCTTTACTGTAACTAATATCAGGGGGTTTTATGCCTCAGCTCAATAAGCTATAGCAGATACTTGACAGCTTACAGCAAGTTGTGCTGAACTGCCAAAAGGCTGCTTACGAAAACACGTGCAATAATGCCCTAAGTGGAATAAGGCTGCCTAAACAGCACAGCTGGAATATGCATGAAGTCACAAAAAACATCTGAGCTATCTAGAAACAGCAACAACAGCCACCCAGAGGCACCCTGACAGGCCTGAGAGGTTGATCTGCATGAACCTCACAAAGTTCAACAATGCCAAGTGCAAGGTCCTGCACCTGGGCTGGGGCAATTCCAAGCACAAATACAGGCTGGACAGAGAGAGGAGTGAGAGCAGCTCTGGGGAGAAGGACTTAAGAGGATGTTAACGGATGAGAAGCATTACATGACCTGACACTGTGTGTTTGCAGCCCAGAAAGTTAATCATACCCTGGACTGGCTCAAAAGAAGCGTGGCCAGCAGGTCAAGGGAGGGGATTGTCCCTCTATTCCATCTGGACTAATGTGTCCAGCTCTGGGGCTCCCAGCACAAGAAGGATGTGGACCTGCTGAAGCAAGACCACAGGAGGGCCATGAAGATGCTCCAAGGGGTGGAGCATCTGTCCTATGAAGACAGACTGAGACAGCTGGGGTCGTTCAGCCTGGAGAAGAAAAGGCTCCAAGGAGACATTACAGCTGAAAGGGCTCCAAGAGAGCTGGAGAGGGACTTTTGACAAGGGCATGTAATGACAAGACAAGGGAGAATGGCTTCAAACCAAAAGAGGGCAGGTTTAGATTAGGTATGAGGAAGAAATTCTTCCCTGTGAGAGTGGTGAGACACTGGAACAGGTGGGCCAGAGAAGCTGTGGATGCCCCATCCCTGGAAGAGTTCAAGGATAAGTTGGATGGGTTCATGGAAAATTTGGGCTTTAAGCAACGTGGTCTAGTGGAAGGTGTCCTTGTCCATGGCAGGGAAGTTGGCAGTAGTTGACTTTTAAATTGCCTTCCAACCCACACCATTCTATGATGATTCTATGATACGTGGCAGGTTTAGCAGCCCTGCCTATTCAGGTCCATAAACCTCTGCCTGAATTTCCAAACTCTTCAAAATGCTAATGCATTCTTACACACAGTGCTAGTATTTAATGCTCTCATTTATTTTGTCATAGAACATATAAATACAAGATTGAGACTACAGAACAGATTTAAATAAGAATTTTTTATTTCACAAACTGATGCTTTCAGGAGCAGCTGTGAGCTAGCTGTTCCTAACAGACCCTAAAGAATTACTTATTTCAGTCTGCAATGGGTATAAACTGATGCATCCTCCCAGGCGGCCTGTGTTCTCTTCATAGCCATAAGCAACTAACAACTACTACACTTCATGTGATGTAATCTGGAATAAAAACTTTGAAAAAGGCATATATGCTGCAGAACTAATATCTAAAGTAGCCATAATTTCACAGGATCTTTCTGGAGATGAAGAACCTTTTGGATCCTAGAACTCCAGCTGAAAAGCCCCATTTGAATGTTCTCATTGGAATCTTACAAACATTTATAACAATTACTGTTAAATATGAGGCCTGTGATGAGAAAGTGTTGCTGTTCTGTACTGGAATTACAGCAGACAGGCATGTCTCACACCAAAGTCAAAAGCTATATTCATGTAAGTTGGAATAAATCCCCTCTTGCCAGCAGAGACAATGGGTTCTTACTTCATCAAAGCACAACTTTTTTTTTATAGCAGTAAGTTTTAGTGCAATGCACTATATAAGTGCATAAATAGAAGGCTACCCTTTTCTTTAGGGCTGAAAAAAAGTTGCAAAATTGGAAAAAAACCTAGAAAAAACATTAGGAGTGCAAAAAGTCTACACAGCAAACCAAGACCACTAAAGCTGTGGAGTTCTGCTGTCTACCCCTCTCAGCTCCAGCTCTTCCACAGTCCTCACTGGGCTCGTCCATACCCTCACACACATGCACCATCTTTCTTTGAAAAAATTAAGACCAAGCCTTCCCTTTTATTGAATTTCTAATAAGGACAGGAATACAGCATTCAAACCTTCTACAAGCACACAGAGAACAAGCAGTACATAGTCCTTTTTCTGATCCTCCCAAGGTCACCTTTTAGCTCTGTTATTTATGCACCACTGTTTTACAGAAATGTAACACAGTCTAGTCAATCTTCACCCCACTCCAAAAGCAACCCAGACCCCCTCAAAATAACCCTTTATTTCATCACAGGTTTTTTTAAAAAATCCATAAAATATTTCAGTTTGGGGGGAAAAATATTATTTTATTCAGAAAGCTTAATGTCTTTGAACATAGTCACAACTTGCCAGCACATACTACATATCCAGCCTACACATAACTGCTTCCTACCTTTTTAACATGGTAACTTCAGAATCAAAGAGAATTGGCCCCTTAATTTTTTTTAAGAAACAAAAATCTGAACATATTCTTTTGCATAGAAGGTAAAATTTAAGAGGGACTACAGAAGTATTATGCAAATAATTAAGTCATTAGAATGAGATCATCTGCTGTTACAACATTTAGAAGATCCTACAATATCTAATTCTAATTAAAAGTAGTCCTCAGAAGCTTTTTCAAAAGGCAGCAAGATGAAGTAAGCAAGCTCAATCAGCATTAGTGTTCTTCCTTCCTAATCAAAACATTTGCCTATTGAGTTAGTCCCCCATGTTTCCTCTCAAAGTTTTGATTTACTATCTTTTAAGCCATTATGACTCAATGAAGAGCTGTTAAGACAGCTAACTGAAAACTATAAATAGTTATTCTAAGTTCCCCTCTCAGGTGTATGACTATGTAGAATCATGAAGTACACATGACTTTTATCCATTCTTTTCACCACTTAAAACCATTGATATTAATCATTCCAAGACATATAGCAGTTCAAGAAAATTCATGCAAACTGGGAAGTCCCTGGAAATAACTAAGCAAAAACAAGCTTAAAGAGATCTTTACAGCAAGTTTATGATCACATATCAAAGCAAAACACATTTGAGTTATAAGATGGAGCAAAGGATTTTGTCATTAATAATTAATTTCTTTATAAGCAATCACAACGCATGTAGCATTAAAGCACTATAAATCAGTAAAATGCTTCATTATACAACATACAACTCAGTTTTTCGGTATAAACTTGGTTGATGAATACACGTGACCTAGTGTATCATTACCCTGAAAATTTATTTTCAGCTGCATTCTGAAATATAGTCAACTCCTTCACCACCTAGAAAAAACCTCCTTGCATTTGTAGTCCCTTTCTTCAGTCCTACCTCTTGTTTTCTTCGCATATGGTCACTGAACTCCCAACGAACTTTTAAAACTAATTCCCTTCCCTGATATGCAGCTTGTATCAGATTTTACTGTTAACATTATTTTTACTCTGACAAGCTAATACTGGTACTGTTAAATTCATGAGAAAACCTTTCTTTCCTCTCATTAAAAAGATGTATTCTTATTCTTTCAGCAAGGCTTTTCCATTAGATGTATCAAAAAACAGGAAAACGAAAAGGGTTACAAAATTCATACAAGGCCTTCAGCAAAGTGAGAAAACCTAAGTACTGCTACTTTCCAATCTCAAGGGCAGGCAGCCAAGCAAGACCAATTCCTGCATGGCCCTGACACACTGGAGGCTTACAGAAGGCCTAGGAGCCACTTCAAAAGTTGCACCCCCAACTCAATCCCATGGAGATCGAATCTCAGTGCTATCACGCCCTGCTGCTTCATCAAAATAAGGAACTCACTGAGCAGTTCGCAAAAAAAACCCCACTCATTTTCATAAAAGAGGAAGTCCTGCCTTATTAATTTCACTTCTATCAAGCAGGGACAACCTATATGCCTGTACAATGTAGAGTAAGTGACAAGAAAAACATCTAATATTCAGTACCTCTGTCAGGAAAACAAGTGCAATCAGATTTCAAAACTTCACTGCGTTCTTCACTTTTGGTTGTTCTTCACTTTTTATCACTTCATTAGAAAAAGAGGGCTCTTTTAAAGCTTGTTTTAACTACTAAATGTTAGCATCCTATATATTGGTCTTCTAATCTTTGACAAAAAATAAAGCAACTGTTAAGTTAAAAGATCTATGCATGTTATAAACCAGCAACAATCAGAAGGTAATCTGAAATTCTATAGTGTTTGAATTGATATTATTCACAGGACAATAAGAAATACCACTGCAAACCACTCTCAATTTCCTTTCTGTGCTTTAATGCAGCCATGGTGATGACTCCATTTTTGAATGGCAAAATTACTCGAGAATTCTCTCAGCAGAACACTTATCTTCTGCCCTACGGAAAGGTACAGTATTTCAGAACAACAGACAGAGTATAAGTTACTAACTGCATGATAGTGTTCTGGAAACAGGTTCTTGCTTACAGGCTCCCAAAGCCAGCCCACTACATCCACCCCAGACAGAAGGGTTCATCTGTACTATGCAGAGGTGCTGCTGCTACATGAGCCACAGCAATGCAGGGAGGCTTACCCACCCTTTGCAGGCAATTCAAGGAACCATCACTGGCTTGGAAAGTCTATTCCTGAAATGAAACAGCATTATTTCAAGTACACTATTACCCTTACTAACCTTTGCAAAGCCATCTCGAAGTCAGACCACAGTAACTGTACCGTCAAGTACTGCAATAAACAGTATCCAATCTCTGGACCAGCAAAGTCTCCTTAATTTTATCCCCGAAAAAATTCCTCTGGGACCTTCAAGGTTTGCTTCCCGATGCCTAAGTCAAGTCAGTTCATTACAGCAATTATCTTGTAACAGAAATGTCAGGCCACCTAAAGGACAGCTACAGAATGCCTCTGTTGTGCCACAGTGCCATTCACCTCTGAGACTCTACTCCTAGGGAGAGACTACAGAAGTGTCTGTCTCACCTCTTCCAACAGAATCCAGCACATGACAGATATGAACAGAAGATCACTTCTGCAGGACAGGATCTATGGCCTGGCTCCAGCTGGAACAGACAAAATGCACGGAGCACGTGCAGCTGGAAGCACCTCATGTTAGATGGTGAGCTCAGAGCAATTCTGCAGAGCCCTCTGAGCACAGGTGAGCTGTCCTGCACAGAGCCCTCCCAGCACAGGTGAGCTGTCCCACTGAGTCAGTCAAAGGCCATAAGGCACCCAAGGAAATCCCAGCCTCAATCAAGCATCACCATGCACACACCCACCTGGACAAGGAATCTGCCTGCCTTTGCACGATGGATGCAAGCAGGTGTATTTGACAAACATGGTGCTCACAAGCACATTCTTCAGTCTAGACACTTCTTTGCTCTGTCCTAGGCTTAAATCAGTTAGCTGCATTAACACTATGTAAATCATGGGTCTAAGACATTAAGCATTATGATTTGGCAATCAGAAATGTTTTGGCTTCAGTGAAATCCAAGAGAAACATAAAAGCAAAAGTTAGGAATAAAAAGCTGCAGCTTTATAAAAGAATGACAAAATGCAATTTTTTATTGGAACTTATGATCTTAACTAGGAACTTTGCTTCCTGAGGCAGCTAGGGAAGTTCTGAGTTACACAGCCATCGAAAATTATTTAAAAAATTGTTTCTTAGTCCCCCTGGCATTTTTGACCTTTGAGGTATGCATAACTCTTCTTGATGTAGTGTCATTTTGCAAACACTTCTTGATAAAGCTTTGAGGAGCAAAGTGAAACATGACCTTTGCCACAACTGCTAGTAACAACCTTTCAAGTGAGAATTGTGAAATTAAACATTAGGACAGTTTTATGCTGTTCTTCAGGACACCTATGAGAAGTAGGGGATTTTATTGATACTAAATTGAGTAGATCTGCCAGTCTCAGAGGAAAGGACACTTCTCCACTCTGCACCCAGTAGAGTCAAAGGTAAACATTTTACCTAAGAACAGTCAAATATTAGGACTAAACTGTATTGGGAAAAAAAAAATTACAGAAGCAAATAGCCCTCACTGGCCTCTTGCTAGTAAAGCCATGAACCAGCCTTCTCAGATTTTACTTGGTAAACACTTAACAAGGAAGACATCATTTTAATTTAGAGCAATTCCTTTTCCAAATAGGATAAACGATATAAACCAGCAAAATAATCCTGTTTTATCACCAGATCTGTAGTGGTTTGGCTGTTTGCATGTCAGTAAGGTTGAAAAGAGATTTATAAACGTGCATATTGAGTAATGTTGTATGGGATACACGTACAACCTAAGGATAGGATAATTACTCTAAGATGTAGTCTCCTAAGTTTTGTCAGTGTAGCTGCTTCCAAAGTTTACAGTGGTCCTACAAGAAACACAAAATGTATCCACAGCTGAAGTCTTTAACTAGTGGTTAAGTACAGATTAATGTTTTTCTTGGTGGGCTCAGGTCAGGCCTAGCAGAGAACCCTAATGGGGCAGAAGTCAAGGAACAAAAGAAAATGTTTCTTTCACCAACCCAAAATTTTGCTCACAACTCAAAAGAGGTCGCACATAGGAAAGCTTTGAGGAACTCTTTATACAACACCTTTATACAAATCCATACCCCTGTACTATCCCCATTATTTACACGTGAATTATATCATCCTATTTCCCATCCCATCATCACTCCCCCCTCAATTTCTCCCTATTTATTCAACTGCTTGACATCTAAGCCTCTATAATTTATCAGTTATGGAAGAGGGCACTATCACCTCTATCTTCTCAAAAGAATGTCCTCACCATTAGAGGAAATATAAACAACTGAAATGAAAAATTGTGTATCTTGGGGAAAAAAGGCAGCAACTGCTGTCAGCTAAATGTTACTGCAACACAGCCACCTCCAGTGAAAATCAACTGCTATAACTGATCTGGTTATGTAGGTCAACAAAGTTACTAATTCAAAGATAAAGTGCGAGTCACAGTCATGTTAAGATACATTCTTAATACGCTTTTACAAAAGCCATTGCTTCCTAAAAGACATATTTCTGAAAGGTCAGAATGTTCTCATCCGTATTTTGAAAGAACATGCAAAATATGCATGTATACTGTGAGCTGTTGTTCAGCATCAAGCTCCCAATACCAGATACAACCACAGCTGTAGCTGCCAGGGCTTCAACCACCCATAAAAAACATCAGCTTTTTAAATACACGAGACTTCAAGAATTTTAAAACAGGAAGCCTGGTGTCTTACACACTATTATTTAATTAAAGTGAAACATAAAATGTTCTTACAGCCTGTCCCATCTAATGAATTCCATAGGTGATTCTATACTGCGGATGAGTGCACAAGACAGGTGACCAGATGTTCACTCTATCAAATGAACCAAGATCACCTCTTTCCCTATCAATCCTTGCACATCAGCAAGAATCATCCTGTCTAACAGGGTTTGTTTCTGTTCCCTCCCTGCCCCAAGACAGTCCCTTTATCAAAAAAAAAAATTAAGTGCAAAACCACTTAAATTGTTGACACAAGAACTACAGATTTGTGAACAACAAGAAGATGTAATTTCTTGTTTTAAGAGGGCAAAGCATTCTAATAATTTAAATATTAGTTTTCCCGACAAAGGTTTTTACTAAGTATACAGCCTTAATATACCTTTTCAATTTTCTACAAGTTACAACAAAGACAATGTAAGACCTTACTCTGCAACTGAAAACCTAGGTTTCCATTAATAGTTTATAATACAAATACCATGACAAACCTAGATCTACACAAGCAGTCAATTCCTATCTTTTTGGTCAAATCTTTGTTTCTGAAATAACCGCATTAGAATCAAATGATTCTAATTACAGCAAACTCTTACCTCCAGCATTATGTCCTCTTCTGGAGAAGTACTTGGGAATCAGGAATTAAGGGTCTCCTTTAATCAGCTAAAACAACCAGGCCTTGCTTATGATTTAATAAAATCACTTCAAGCCGTGGAAGAGCTTACTCAAACAACATGAAAACTCCATGAATGCATGCTCAGCCCTAATCACAGAAACACAGACACTTAAAAAAGTACAGACCCTTAACACCTGCCCATTCCAACAGTGACAAGCCTACGTACCTCTGAAGATCCTGGCCTACATTTCTGAATGAACATTACTTCCTTGTTTATCAGGCAAAAAACATCTGAAAATTGTGATTTTTTTTAACATGGGTTAAGAGAACACTAACTTCGCAAACAAAACAAATGACGTCATAACAAACCCTATTACGCACAGAAATAGAAACTCATTTCCCTAAGGGGAAAACTCGTGAAAAATTTGTGACAAAACCCCATAGAGTGCTGCGGCTACCCGCAGTGAAGACGCTGCTTTGTGCGTCAACGAGGCGCTGAATAAAAAAAGGAAAAATACATTCTGCGTGAAGTTGCCAGCCACCGCACAGCCCCGCCGGTCACCGCTGCCGTCAGGGCGCAGGGCGGGGGAGGAGGGGGAGCCCCGCCCGCCCCCAGC
>VWZT01008928.1:88331-104950 GCA_013397055.1 Pachycephala philippinensis
GGGGTGCCGGCGGCCCTGCCGCTGTCCCGGTGTGGGGGGCGGGACCTGTCCCCGCCGTGCCACCGGTGCCCGGGCGAGGGTCCGCCCCACCGAGCCCCCGGCGCTGTGTGGCCCCTCTGGGCCGGGCTGGGCGCGGTGTCCCGGCTGGCGGAGCTCCCCGCCCCGGCTGGGGGAGCGCGCCCCGCGGCCTTGAGGCCCGCCCGCCGCCCCGGGCGCCGGAGCTCGTCGGGCGAGCCCCGGGGCAGGTTGTTGCTGAGGGGTGTCTGTGCTTCTCGCTGTCCTGTTTTTGAGGTGCCCTTAATGACATTATGGATGTCGTTTGTGGCCTTCTAGTGTTACGTTTCCAAAGAGAAACGTGGGGATCCTTGATAAGCTGTACTTCCAAAGTGTCATTTTAACAGCTGAAACTCTCAGCCATTATCATTAGTGTTCCCTTGCTCTTCTCCAGCTTTAAGTGAAAGGTTTACCCAAAGCGTTTTACGAAATATTTTGAGATGCTGAAAGAACTGTTTGGCTTACAGACTTCTGCTGAAGTCAAACTGCCCAGCTTTCCACTGAAAGCCATTAAAAATTGTATTTTTTTGTCTCATTTAGGCTATTGAAGAGGAAGGAGGTGATCCAGATAATATTGAAATAAGTGTTTCAGCTGACACACCCACCAAGAAACCAACTAAAGGCAAAGGTTGGGATCTGTTGATATACTTTATATTCTTATGCAGGGTTTTTTTGCATGTACCACCTTAAAGAAGGACTGTGGGACTGTGGTCTGTAGTTTGGGTACAGTTGTGACTTTACTGTTCATAACTTCTGTCATATAAGACAGCCTTTGCCTTGCATGTCTGTTTTCAGTCACTGTATATAGACAGTATATGGGGGTGCTGGAGCAATATATATAGAGAGAGATACAGATAGATGGAAAATGACTGGGTTAAGAGATGTATGTTATGAGGTAGTGGCTGTAGTGTTCACCACTCCTGGAGACCTGTGCTGTGTGTGCAGAGGTGCTGTAGAGGAGCTGTGAGGGGTTTGGAGTGTGCTGCATTCGGAGGTGCTGAATGTGGGGTGTTACAGGTGCAGGGCAGGAGCGGGAGCTGCTGTGGGGTGTCTGCTGTGTCCAGGAGGATCTGTGTAACAGCAGAGGTTCTTCAGCCGTGAGCAGGTGCTGGACCCTGCTGGTGATGAGGGCACAGCAATATGTGGTAGGGGGTCACTCCGTGAAGGGGACTGTGTTGTGGGGGTGTATTAGCATGCTCTCTACTGAATACAGGATTTATAAACATGAATTTTCTAAGTAGGTGCTGAAGCCTCACTGTGGAATGTCTAATGAAGAGATTTTAGTTTTTCTGTTGTGAGACATTAGTTTAGATTTTGTGCTGATCTATTTGGCAGTGATTCTTTTCCAGATTTTTCAGCACTGTTTTCTTTTGCCTGGGAATTTAAATACAGTTTTGTGGGTTTGGAGTCTGGGGAATTTTTGTTTGGGTCTGTGTTTTCAGTTGTTCTGGGAGCATCCACGATCTGTTAGTACGGGGAAAGGACCTGTCTGCTTTATGCACAGCGTTCTTCATTGAACGTACACGCTAAGAGTGTTCACGTGTGTGCTACAGGGGCCTCTTTTGGACATGAACAGTCTTATACCACTGTCACTTGTCATGGGCTGGGTTTTGTGGTAAAAGTGATTATTCAATCAGTCTGGTGCTGTGAATGGTGAAATTAGTAAGAAAATTTGTCTACTTAGAAAGTTTGAATAACTTCTCTGTACTTTTCACACATTAGAGAAGTGAAAGGAAATAAACTTTCAAATGTGGTTTCATTTTTTTTCTGTCACATTACTTTATTCCCTGCTTTAGAAAGGTAACTGATGATTAAGATAACTACATGGCAGCTAAATAAGGAAACTCTTCCACAATTTTTCATGTAGAGATTTAAATGGCGCCATGTCCTGCTGTGACAAACACTTCTCTTATCTGCTGCTTTTTATCCTCCTAGTCTCCAAACTAATATCATGATATCCATAATGTTCTTGAACTGGTTTCTTGGGTAGTTAGACTATTTTGCTTCTGCAGAGGTAGTTTGCCAACCAGTGCTGCTGCTGCCTGAGGCAGGGCTTCAGTAGCTCTTCCCTGCCACCTCTCCTGTGCACCAAATCCTAATGCATACATATGACATGTGCGTTCTTGGTAAACCTCAAAGGAAAACACAGCGTTTGTGAAGTTCTTATCAGCTCACTTTGCAAGCTCAAGAGTTTTTCCTCATTACTTTTTAGATTTAAAAAGTCTCATGAGCAAATTTTGTGCCAGAAGTTCATGATGGAGTATGAAAAATTTACTGTTTATTCTAGAGGAAATATTTCTTTATTGTATTGGTTTATTTCTAAAGAAAGATATTGTTTGATTTTTAACTATTCACTGGGAGACGTTTTTCCTCCTTACTGATTTTGCTGACAGATTGATCCAGGCCTTTGCTAATGCTCGTTTTCCCCCACACCCTACAGCTTCAGACTAATACTGATGGGTCTTTAATTATTTTACTGCTGGACAGCAGTAAAATTAATAACATTGCCAGTTCTATAGTATTTTTCCCTGTGCTGTTATTGCTGTACAAGGGAGGGTAGGAGTATTAGAGATTAATTTACAGGAAAGGCCAGGGAGTGGAAGTGATGATTAAACCTCCTCATAGCAGCCAGAGAGGAAGGCCAGTGCGAGGGAAGAAACGAGGTTGTCCTTCGAAGAAGTCACAAAGTGTGTCAGGTGGCTGTAGGGTTTGGATCTGAAAGTCTTCTGTAACCAGTTTTACTGGAGCTCTTAGGGTCTGTGGAAAAAGTGTGATGTCTGATTCCCTAGCACTGTCTCTTACAAAAACCTGATCTGCAATATTGATACAGGCCATATTAGAGTGGGAACGGGGGCTGTGTGAGAGGAGGGAATGATACATTTGTCTTTCCTTGCTTTTTTTGTGTGTATGTTTACAGAAAGGGAGAAGAATAGTAACAAGATTAAGAGTGGGACTTTATTTCATACAACTTAAAAAATGCTTTCAGAAGGATTCTGTAATCCAACAAGAATCTTTGATCAATCCTCATGCAGAGTTAGTCAAAATTTAACACTTTTTCCAGATGCTACTTTAATTAAATAATTAGGATAAAGAACTGCAGAGCAGCTAATCAGAAGAGTTATACAGGTAAGATCAGTTGGTTTTGCGAATTAAAGTTTGAAAGGAACAAATGCCAAGTGCTCCTTTTTAAAGTGCCTCAGCTGTGCCTCTCCACCCTAGCATTTAGTGGCTATGGATGAATTTCTCATTTTGTAAAAAGATGAGTTTTTGGAAAAAGCTTATCTTTTCAAGCCTGCCTGTTCTGCTGCCTAGTCTGGTATCTAGAGGAAGTTACCTTACTACTAGTATGAAATATTTTTCAAACGTTTCTGACACGAATGCTCCTTTGAAGGATATGCAGTCAGAAATGTTCTTGAATATTGAAATATTAAAATTGGTGATTGAAAGTTACTTTCCTGATGAGTTCTGGAATTACTGTGGATGAAGGACACATTTTAGGCTGACAATTTTTAACCTTAGAGAATTAAGGTGAGCCAAGATGTTTATTTGCTGCTCTACAAGTTTCTGAGGTCAGTTAGATACCCATTAGTTTGTGTCTTAGTTACCGATCTAGTTTGCAACTGAATTTCCAGTTTGACAATACTGTTTCTTGGATTAAAGGCTGACAACTGACAGTGGCTTTGCTTGTACTATTGCCCAATTAATTTTTCTTTATTAAAACCATTTAGTTACTTAAATATAAGAACAACACAAAGTAAACTAAGTTGTACACTTGGTTTTTGCAGACCTTTCTTTCTAAAAACAATGACTAAGAACTGTATCTTGTAGACACAGTAGAAGACTTAAATACTCTTGTACCTCATGATACCATTTCAGAATACAGGAATAGAAAAGGATCATTTGCTTTGGTTAATATTGTGGCAAATGAGACTTTTCAAATTGCACTAGACTTCTTAATGCTATAGTTTATTCCATTGTAAAGATTTATCTTTTTTACCTCCTATCCCATGTTTTTGATGAATACTTAGCATTAGGTGTGACAAACCCTGTTGGGAGTTTCAGCAGGAATACCAGAAGAAATACAAACTCTTAATTCTTCCAGAATTTTCTGATGAGTGTGTCACTCTGCTTCTGCCTGACATGCAAATGTCTAGTTCAAGAGTTGTCTAGAATACACTCTTCTATAATTCTGTGAACACTCAGGTAGCCTGAATTTCTCACGTGGAGGACCATGAATAGGTAGGATAACCTTATGCTACTGTAAGGCTTAAATGAAATGAAAGCTAGACTGCATAATGTTAAACCAACATTTTAAAGATGTTCTAATTCTTCTACTTACTTATAAGGAGAGTATTTGTTCTCTGTGTAATAGTCTGTTGCAATTTTATGGTGTGTAGCAATTGCTGTTGCCAGCAAAGGGATTGAGCACGGCTTGTAAAGGAGTGCCATCATTCCAAGGTAAATGAGTGTTTGTGTTGTTAGGCGCCCAGATCTGTGGTGAATGCTGCATGCACACTGACATTTTCAACAGCCACTGCTTGGATAAACCTGTAGAGAAATTTTATCAGGTGCTGACAACTTGTGTGACTTGAGACCAGCTATGCCTGTTGTCTGCAAAAGGTCCAGCTGTTCTGGACCAGCTGTTCTCTGTTTGTTAACTTACCCTTCAATCAGGTCAACACTGGTCTTGAATAAGTTCAGAGAAACAGTTGTTTTCTGCAAGGTATCTGTAATCTGATTTTAGTTATGTGAATTTAAGAGCCAGATGTGCCTTTCACTAGCCCGCTGTGGATGAGTGTCAGTCAAATGTTGAATTTTTGTGGATGCTGGCTTTTTGGCAAGCTACTGTACCAACATCTGAAAACTATCTGTATCAGAACCTTGAAGTGCCACTTTTGAGCAATGATACTCTAACCAGAGCAAAGCAACCTGAAACACGGAACTTGAGAGGGAGAGCAAACTTACACCACTTTCTGGCTTGAAGCTGAAAAGTGAAGGTCATTGTTCAGGACTTGTTATGCCTGGGAATGAATACCTCTGGTGCTCAGAGTAAATGGGATTTGCTACAAAGCCAGCAGACATAGTAAAGAAGGGCTAATGAAATCATTACTCAAGCTAGTACCAATAAGAGATACAAATAGCTTCATCACTGAATGCTGTAACTTGCTCTTGATGAGGACCAGTCAATAAAATACAGTTCTCTAGCTGCTATTGCGTAATGGCGGGGCTAACTTGAGGTAGCTTTGTCGTTGGTGTGGTTTTCTTTTCTCTTCCCTATAAAGTCTCAGTTCTAGTTCACCTGCCATATTTCCTCCAGTGAGATGAATGATTTGAATAGCTTTCATGATGGTCTATGCTAGATAGTTGCTAAATGTGTTGAGCATCTGCTGTGTGTGCTTGCCTGTCTCTGTGTATGCTTAGCTGCATATGGGATGCAGGAAAAACTTGGTCTTTCAGGTTTAACAGATGAACTGAAATGTGAGGGGGTAAAACAGAAAGCAGTTGAATGTGTGTAGAAATCCTTGCTCTTTCTTGCTGCTTTTTATTTATGTTGAAAATACCTGGGATCTGTAGATTCTATCATTGAATGCTAAAAAGCTAACACAAAATTTGAGTTAGTCTTGGTTTCAGGCTTCAGCTGTGATGCACATCAGAAACTGTCCTTTCCAATGTAGGTCCTCTTCCTAAGGAGCTGTGCAGCTGGCCTTTTTGCACCAAAATCTCTCAAATCTATTGCATTACAAGTATAAAACAGGACTTTTTGTGTGTTTGGGGGTTGGTTTGTTTGTTTTAAGTGAAGTGACACTTTACTTAAAACAAACAAAGTGTTTTAAAAACAGTGACACTGACTTTAGATCTGACAGTTTAAATCTCATGTTTTCAGTCACAGAAATAGCTTCTGCCATGTGCATTTTCCTGGAGATCAGTGTGTGCCTGTACTGAAAACAACAATGTGCTTTTTCTAGGAGTATGGTTGGAGTGCTACCTTTCAGGGAAACAAGTAAAACCAACTGGAATCCAAGCAAACCCAAAACAATAGTGTCTCTTCTTGCCGTGTAGTTGAGTACTTTCCAGTTTTGAAATGCAATTTAAGAACTGTATATGAAAGACCACGGAAATTAATGGCTGAAAAAATTCAGTATTTCAGCTAGCAGAGATGTCCATACTGTGTCAAACTTTGGCTTATGGTTTTCTCTTATATTCCCTTGGAATAATTATAGAATTGGTTTAGCCATTCATTAGAGGATGAAGGGAGGAGGGAAGATTTGATGCCAAAAAATGAAGCATTAAGTGCTAATTATGACTGCCATCTCATTTGCATTTGAATTGACACTGAGTTTCAGTAGAAGATACAGTAAAGCCACTTCCTAACAGAACTGCTTTTGTACCTTGTGCTACTGAAAACTGTTGCATAGGCTGATCTTTGATAGACTGAATCAAAGAGAGGGAATGTTCTTCAAAGGGTGTGTTTGTGTGGAGATGTTTCTATCTAGTGTTCTTAGGTCTTGTTTTTCAGAAGAGTAAGGAAATGCAGTGGGTTCCAAAGGGAGCTGTGTCTAGTCACCATCCCCACAGAGACATCTCTAATAGAGAAGAGTGTGCCTGTGGTGGAGGAACAGAATTCCTCAATGGAACAGGCCCTTAATACAGTAAAGCATATGTAGAAAGCAGAAGGGCTTCACCTACTCAATTCTTCTGCCTCACTTCATCCTCTAGTGATGAAAAGCATTGAAAAAGGTGGCTTGGAGAGTCTTGTAATTGCCATGCTTGTGGATATTCAAAGATGCAGCTAAATAAAGCCCTGAACCCTTCCATCATCCTTGGAACTTAACTGTAGTTTTCAGCAGGAGGTTGGGTGGACTAGATGATCTTTAGAGGTTCATTCTAACCTAATTTCTTAGTGATGTTAGTTATTCTATAAAGCAAGACCTTTCCAAAGGCATAATGTCTAGTTAACTTCAGTAATTCTAGAAGTGTTTAGTTTCTAGTTCAATATTCTCCTGAATTCCATTATCACTCAAAATAGAAGGATTGGTATTAAAATCACTAACTTGGATGTAACCACTTGTTTATTCAACAGCACTGATCGTTCATCCTCACTCAGCTGATATTTTATCTCCTTAAAAATTACTCAGTTTTTGGAGGGTTATATTGTAGTGAACAATCCAGCTAAACTTGAACATGTAGAGAATAATAAACTAAGGCCAAACACATAATCAGTATTAAAAGTGTGCTCTACATAGCAGGTCTAGTCACAGCATATCCCATCATTTCAGGTAAAAAGCAGGAAGCTGATGAATTGACTGGTGATGCTTCAGTAGAAGAGGATTCCTTTGTCAAGGTAATAAAACTATGTAAAAACTTCTCCCATTTTGTATTTAAGGTCAATGTTTGACATCAGTTAATGAAAAAGCTTCCATTTTCTTGATGGTAATTTATGTAGAAATTTGGAGCATTGTTTTTACTGTATTCACAGTGTGATGCCTAAGGGTGTGAAGCTGGGGTGTTTTTAAAACATCCTGTGAGTTTTATTGCACATGTAAGACACTGATCCAGCAGTGAAACTGATTCTAGCAGTGATTTTTTCAGAATAAAACTAATACTTTCAGTTATACCAAATATTTGTGTTCATACCAAAAGGAAAGTGAACTGGAGACTCAAGATGCAAGTGATCAAGATGGAAATGATGAATTGAAGGACTTCAAAGAATCTGTTGAAGATGAGAACTTGAATTCTAAAGAACTACCATCTGCAGAAAAGAAAAGGTACCATGACCTGGAACCAGCAGAGACAACAGAAGATGTGGAGAAGGATTCCGAAAGTCAGGTACTTGGCCATATTTTACATGAATTTTTATCAGCAAAATGTACATTTTTCTTAGTGTTTGTTACTAGGAAGTCAGAACTAGTTTTTCAGTTTGTCTTGCTTATCTCTGAAAGATAGGGTTTTTTTCTTTTTGCTCTACTTTACTCTTTTCTTTCTCTTTGCCTTGATTTATATTTGAATAGTCCTGAAACAAATGTGGCACTGATTGATAAAATTCTACCAGAGTCCATACAGAGTTAGTTCCTAAGTGGTCCTTTTCCCGTGTACTAGTAGTGAACTTACAGTTCAGTGTTCAGATTATTTACATCAGGAGAATGCTCATTGATGTTCACATTGTGTATCCACTTAAATGTTTTCTGAGTTAGCTGAATCTCTTGACTTTCTGAATGTTTGAGTGTTTTATAGTTTGCTAATCAAGTCCCTTTTCTATTTCTGTAGGAAAATGAACGTCCAGACATAGAAGATTACACTTTTCCAACTGTCCATGTGAGTTCTAAATCCATTCTGTTAAGCTGATTTTCATGTTTGTTTAGTTGGAAAAGATCACTTTAGACTGCTTTTTCTGTTCCAGCGTGCATGTTAGAGTCAGATGATGTAAGACAATAAAGGTAAACAATATGGGAAGCTTTCATTCAAATATTTAATAATGCAGATAATTGTGATACCAAGTAAGCTGACCTATTTAAAGATAAAATTCCTGTCTACAGTTTGGGAGTGTTCAGTGCATAGACTGCACAAAGACTTACGTTTCACACCCCCTTAAAAACATATCAGAGGGCTATGCCAGATGCTGTTGTAATATATACAGCCTGTACAGGAGTTTAGAACTTCTGTGTAATGTAGAAGTTTGCCCTTCGAGGATGTGGGAAGTGCGGAACTGCGCATGGTTGTTCAGGGTTGCTTTTTTGTGTTAATACTAATATCTGATATATCTAAGTTCAGAAATTCATTCTGAGTTATGTGGAACTGATGTCCGAAAAGTGACATCTCATACAGCATCTCTTGCTCAGTAAAACTAATGTGAAATAAGTAAATACTTATTAAAATCAGTTTCATTTTTAAGTACTTACTGGAGGGAGGGTACCTAGTTTCTGACTTCTCCTTTGAGCTTTTAAAGCTAATGACGGACTGCTTGCATTCTCTGAAAGCAGCGATCAGCAATGTGACATCCGTTCTGAAAGCTTTAGCAAGACATGGAATAGTTTAGAAATGTCCCATTGAGTTAAGGGGGTAAGACAGTATCTGCATGTCCCAACCAACTGCAGACTGCAAGTGTTGCAGATAAATGCCAAGTTGTTTCATAAAGAAGTTCCATAAAATTTTTTAGTGATTTGACAAGGGAGATGCTCAGGTTTGGCTCCTGGATGATCTTTGGAAACAGTTTTCATTTCAGTATTTGCCTTCATACAGTAGAAATTCTATGAAAAATACGAACTGTTCTGCTTAAAGTTTCAAAATAGGAGACATTTAGTGTTGACTTCCTTTTCTTGCAGGACGGTGAAGATGAAGAAAATGAGAAAGGTATGTCTAAAGTTTAATAGAGTTCAGAGGTCTTAACTCTGGTAGAGCAGGCAACTTTATCTTGTAACATGCAATCTCTGCTAATACTAGGCTTATCTCAGCACTAAGTATCAGTTGTCTCCTCATTGAGCTCAGCACCTGGAATCACTGCAGTCAGTTTATTTCACTCCTAAGAGTTACTTTACTCTTAAGAGTTGATTACAGTACTTATCAGTTACTGTGGTGGATGTATAATACAGTTGTAATACTATGATTCTTAATAAAAACCCATAGTATTCAAGGACTCTGATTTTAATGTACGGTAAGTCTTGATGCCAAAACCTCCAACTTGCACTGCAGTAACTGATGTTTAGTTGAGTGAAATGCTACACTCTCACACTGAAGTTGAGCACCACACAAATGTATGGACCATCATATGCTTGGCTTACTGTCACTTAGAAATACCAGTTGTACATAGGATGGTAAAACAAGTGTTTGAAAACCTGTGGAGTGGCTACCATTTTTTAAGCTGTGCTCATTAGTGAAACTGTAGAAGGAATGTAATGCATTTGGGCAAACAGACTTCCTGGACAGAAGTCTTAAGGATTCTACGTTTTGTGGACTCGAAAGGACATGGAACACCATCACTTTACACAAGATGGAATAAACACATTTCTGAAGCTACAGGATAAAACTACAGACTCCGTGTTTACGAGGGACCCTATGGCCGAAGCATCTCATCTACGCAAACCCAAGAATACAGCTGGAGATGTCTCTGTGGGACTGAGATGGAAAATCTTTCCAGTGGATGAAGATTGAGGACCGCTTGTCTACGAACTCTGGATTAAGGCTCACCCATCCCATGTTCTGCAGCAGCCTTGTACAACTCACTTGACTGCCAAGCAACTGCTTGGAAAGGAAAGGAACAGAGAACACCGACGTGGAAGACTGGCTGGAATTCTCCAAGACTGTAATTCTTTCGGATTTGGGAAGGTTAGAAGTTCTGGAACCAGGAAGATTCAAAGACAGATTAAATCAAACTGTGGACGTCCAAAGCAACTCTTTTCTTCTGGAATGCGAAATCCTAAACGGGAAAATGGATACTTCTTATGAAGAACGGGTATCTCCAGGATGGAACCACGTTCTCCTTCCTAATGTTTTGGTATTTGTCTCTAGAAAATGTGTTTTGCCATGAAGAATAAGTGATCCTGGGTAAAGGATTTATATTTGTGTTAATACGCCTTGTGTTTTTTTCTAACCTTCCATCAGTGCTAATAACTGGCTTTGTATTTTCTAGGTCCTATTCTAGCTTATGCATATGAAATTGTTTAAACTTCTTGTTTTGCCATATTTATTCCTGTTAAATCCTCTTAGATAAAGCAGGTTCTGGTGATGGTACACAAGAAGTATCTAAACCTCTTCCTTCAGAAGAAAGCCTAGCTGAGGCTGATCACACGGCTCATGAAGAGATGGAAGCTAACACCTCTGTGAAAGAAGCTGAGGATGATAACATATCGGTTACAATCCAGGCCGAAGATGCCATCACTCTGGATTTTGATGGTGATGACCTCCTAGAAACAGGTAAAAATGTGAAAATTACAGATTCTGAAGCAAGTAAGCCAAAGGATGTGCAGGATACCATTTCACAGAGCCTGGAGAAGGAAAGCAAGGACTATGAGATGACTGAGAACCATAAAGATGGTAAGAAGGAAGACTGCGTGAAGGGTGATCCCGTCAAGAAGGAAGCCAGAGAAGGTTCAAAGAAAGCAGAATCTGGAGACAAAGAAAAGGATACTTTGAAGAAAGGTCCCTCGTCTACTGGGGCCTCTGGTCAAGCAAAGAGGTTTGTTTTTCTATGTCAGTTCTTTACGATACTGAGTACCAGCATTCAATAAGATCACTCTACATTAAGGGGGTAGCAGCAAGAATCTTATAATTAGTATCCTATGCTCCTGCCTATAGGTTTTTTGACCGCCATAAGTTACTTTTTAAAATTCAAGATCTTCGTATAGACACTATGTCCTACTGATTGCATTGTCGAATTGTCAGCATTTATTTATTTTTTTCAAATTGACGATTTTTTTAAATGTCCTTGTGATGATGGTAATGAACAGCTATCAGTTCTAAGAACACAAAATGAAGTCAAGTCCCCGTCCTGAAATCTGGAGAAGATTGCCATATATCCACTGAATAGAGTTGTCAGAAAATCTAGATCTTCAGGCATCTTGGGGAAAATCAGTGCAAGAATCCATAAGGGAATCATTTGTTCAAATATACAGTCTGGCCCTTTTTCATTTTTATTTTTTGAAATGTTAACTTGTCTGTTAGTGTTAGTAGTATAAAATGCAACACCAAATTCTGTAGTTTCAACTTTCTTCTGATTTTTTTAATTTGCTTCTCTAGCTCTACTAAGGAATCTAAAGAAAGCAAGACAACATCAAAGGATGATAAAGGTAACTATTACAAATTAGGGTCAAATTGTCTTGATCTAAATGCTTTCCTGATTGAGAAATTGCTTGCCATGTGATAAAATGGCTTATATGATTGAACGGAGCCGTATATAGTAAATTATGCTAGAGGTACAGTAATAATTTGGTGTATGTATGTGTCCATATATTTTGTTTCTCCTTATGCCAGGTTTGTCATAAGATCAAAAATACTTACTCTAAAGACTTGATGAAGATGTATTCTCCTGTTTCAAAATACTTTTGGGAGCAAATTCCATTTGACATTTCCCAAGTCTTTCTTTTGATGGGAAGCTATAATTTTCAGATAAGCCTGTTGTAACTTACAGCAAAACAAGCAAAAAATAATTGCAAGTACTTAAATGTAATGCCAATGAAAATTTTGTCTTGTCTGTAATTCTCGCTCATTTTTAAATAAACAGAACTCTCAACCAAGTACTATAGTTGAGATGCCAGCTTGCAAAATTGCACTTGTGGCTATTTAATATATTAAATTTGAACCTATTTTTCTGCCTTGGAGTTTCCATCTGTTTCCATAAAACCCTGTATTACGATTACAAATTTGGAGAGTGGAGCTCAAGAGCACATTAATGTCACCAGTTATACTGATGCTTCATGGTTGAACAGATGCCTTTGTGTGAGCTCATGTGTCTCCTTATTTTACCTACTCCCTTTCTGCCAAAAACCTTGTCACAGAATCTCTGGCATAACACTAATGGATGAATGAAACTTTACCTGACAAATGAATTTGAGAGGAAATTTTTGTGGCAGACATAAGTGGGTCTTCTGTAGGTGTCTTTGCATGACAGTTACATGCTTACAATGAAACTGAAAGCAGATTTGCTGTATCTTTATTTATGTAGCATATGTGATAACTGTAATAGTAACTGTCATAAGGCTTTCTTAATATACACAGCCAAAGCCGGGATAGTGGCTGTTTAATGATATTTATTGGTGTTCTAAGTGTATCACAGAACCACAGAGTGTTATGGGTTGGAATGGACCTTAAAGCCCATCTTGTTCCAATGCCCTACCCTGGGCAGGGACACCCTCCACTATCCCAGGCTGCTCTGAGCCCCATCCAACCCGGCCTTGGACACTTCCAAGGATGAGGCAGCCACAGCTTCTCTGGGCACCCTGTGCCAGGGCCCCCAGGGAGGAATTTCTTCCCTATATATCTAACCTAATATCAAGATAACCCTAGTATGCCCATAACTGAGATTTGTTGCCTTTTGCTGTTAGTTCATCTTGATGCATTGAAGAAACAAAACTATCCTTTTTTTCTCAAGATGGTTAAATGACCTTTTAAAATTCTGCACATCACCAGATTTTCCAGCTGTCACGCCAGAGATCCAGTTCTGGTCTTGCCTGTAGGACTGGCTACATTTTAACATACTCCAAAGCAGTTGATACATCTAGCAGCAAACAACAAGAAGCTGACCTACATAACTGAAGACTAAAAGATATTGGGAATGAGATTACATGAATCTTTTGAGTTCCTATTGTTGTGTTGTTGCAGAAATACCTAATATATGGCGTGGGGGGAGTATTTAACGCACATGATGTTTTTCCAGCTTTTATTTAGTATTTTCCTTAGTATGTGGGAAATAATTTTGCTGGGTTGTATCCAGTTCTACATCCAGTAGTATTTTTAAAAAACTGCTCTGGATGAAGCCGATACTTCAAGAAGTTGTGGAAATTGACCATGTGATTCTGGAGGTTGGGATTTTCTAAGTCTCCTGTATTTGCCTTTCTGCTGTCTCTGGTAACTTGAGCAGTGTACAGACATCATGATAGAGAACAAATACTGTATGCAAAAAAAAAAAATTCTTGGATGGAAGCTAATAAGAGCCAGATGTTGAAGCTAAATGTCCATACCCAAATGAGGGGTAAAACATGCCTTTAACAAAGATTTGTATTATTTTTTCTGTCTCTGTCCTTTGGGTACAAGTTAGCCAAGCTGTTGCTCTCAATACGTGGTTAAATGAATGAAATCTTATGGCATATATTTTTTCTTTCTATAGAAGTCTTTTCAAGAAAGGTAACCAGATAAACAATTACTTAGAGGTAACATGCTAAGTTTCTCTTTTCAGCAACACATTAGTTAAATTCATGGTACTTTTGTCTCCTTAATTTTTTGGCTGTTTTGTGAAACTTGTTTCAGGAAGCGCAAGCAGTGTTAGTGGTAGCAGTGGAAGTTCAACTAGAAACCTGTGGGTTAGCGGACTGTCTTCCAACACAAAAGCTGCTGACTTGAAAAATCTCTTTGGCAAATATGGAAAGGTATTTCATGGGGTGTGGTACCATGTGTGTGGTGTGTGTCTATTCCCCCTCCTCTATTCAGTTACAGAAATTGAGTAATACTTGATTTAAATAAAGGTTTGAGAGGAAATGTCTGACCAGTACAATCTAAAACCCCATACTTGCAGCAGTAAGACTGTCTGCTTACAAGAAGAATGATATGTTCATTTTATAAGAAATTTTTCTTCCTGTGGAGGTAAGATAAGTACAAAAGAAATTTCACAAATACTTGAATATTCTGGTCAGGACCGGCTTTTAAAGTAATGATGGCTATGTTCCTTTGTAGCAACTGTATTTAACCATGAGTGCAAGATAATGGACTAACTGATAACATTGTAATATAAACAGTCTTTACAGAACATCCTGCTTTGGGAGACTGTTCTTAAAATGTGTTCTGAAGGCTTATGAATGGGAAGAATAGGTAAAAAGATGTGACATTTAATGTATGATCCTTTAGGGACTCTTTCAATGACTTAATGATTTTTTTTTTTACAGGCTGCTTAAATTAAGTCTCTTTTCCCGATTTTGGCTAATTTAAACATACAAATTCCATAGAACAATGCTGAAATCTTAAAAGCTAAGCAGTCTTCTAAACCCAGGGTGGTTGTCATTTTCCCAAAGGAGTTGCTGATAACCATGTGAATTTGTAGTGTTTGTGTAAGCCTGTGCAGGTAATGACATTATTGTATCTTGGGAACTAGTTAGAACCTGAGCACTGTGAATATCAAGTATGTGTATTGATTATTGCATATCTGATTTTTATAATGAATTTAGTCGGTGATTTTATTTAATGCATTCACAAGTGTGGATACCTGAGAGTATATTTTGTTGAAACTTCCAGTTATTTGGCTGTTTTCACTGTAAAGCTGGTTGGTACTTCTATTTATGTGGCTTCCCAGTTTTAAAATTGATTGGGAAATATGTAATGACTGTACCATGACAGTCTGCTGGAAAGATAAAACTGTTGCCTTTAGAGCACAACTATGGCAAAAAGACTGGCTCCAGTAGCTATAGAAATTCTAGCAAGGAGGCACACAAAGCTTAATACCTTCTCAAGAAGCAGATGTCAGAGCTGAATGCTAAAAGGGCTTAACTGCCACACTTGCTAGATGACTTTGAAGAATTGGCTCCCTTCTTAAGTTACTACGTAATACTGCTTATACCTTCCTGCCATTAATTGGCAGCTGCTGACTTTCTTTGTGGGGGTTCATCTGTCAGAGATGAACCATCAAATTCAGGTCAGTGGTGTTTCTGAATATATTGACAATAACTGAAGAGAAGCATTTAGATAATGGGCATGAGGAGGTGACTGGTGAAAACAGGATCCAAGCTTAAATATGCCTTGATGTGCAAGTTGGGGTAAAGTTCTGAAATCTTTTGAGAACTTGGAGAGTGTCAGTCAGTCTTTCTAGGGGGCAGGAGTTAGGTTGCTGTTGGGGTGAATTTGTTTTGTTTTCTTATATACTAGGGTAAAAATCTTACTGGAATACCATTGCTTCCTTAGTAGAAATGTCTCTGAGAACCTAAATTCCTCCTGTTTGCATAGGTACTTGGTGCAAAGGTGGTCACAAATGCACGAAGCCCGGGGGCAAAATGCTATGGCATAGTAACAATGTCCTCTAGCACAGAAGTGGCCAGATGTATCGCACACCTGCACAGAACAGAGCTGCATGGACAGCAAATCTCTGTCGAGAAAGTAGGTTTCATACCATGAAGACTTTTCCCAAAATAGACCATCTTTTACAAGAATCCGTATTAACCTATTTGCTTTAAAAAAAAAAAATAGGTGAAAGGTGATCCCTCCAAAAAAGAATTGAAGAAGGAAAGTGATGAGAAGTCTAGTTCGGGTAGGAGCATAGGAGATAAGAAAACTGCATCAAGTGACAAAGCCAGCAAGTAAGAAATTTCACATCTTCTGAAATTGTGAAAATCCTCTAAGTTGAATTTTCCTCATTGGATTAATTTGTTCTTTTTCCTAATAAGAACTCCATCAACCAAAAAAGAAGAAAAGAAATCAGAGAAATCTGAAAAAAAAGAAAGTAAAGAAGCCAAGAAAACAGAAGGTAAAGATGAGAAGAGTGATAATGGAACAAGTGGCCCTAATCAAGAATCCACTAAAAAAACTGAAGAAAAGAAAAGAATAAGTATGCTATATAGCCATATTTCCTCCTGTTGAATCTGTGTGTCTGACTTGTCTTGGGGGCATGTTCTTGCTCTTACTGGAAACCAGACAATTAAACTCTGTTCTTTTTTAGACTCCAGTAACACATTTACTACTTCCATACTTTATACTAATACTTAATTACAGGCATGTGCTGGTAGGCTTCTCCTACCAGTACCAGTTCACTTCAGAGATTTAGAAGTTTCACTAAGGAAAATTTGTAATAGGCAAATAGAAATAGTTGTGTGTGTGTTTTTAAACCTTCTTTTTTTTTTTTTTTTTTTTTTTTTTTTTTTTTTTTTTTTTTTTTT
>VWZT01008928.1:104956-145835 GCA_013397055.1 Pachycephala philippinensis
TTTTTTTTTTTTTTGTTTCCCCCCTTCACTAGGTGGTAAAAGCCCAGGTCAAGTTGTAGTTTTAGACCAAACAAAAGGAGACCAAGGCCACACTAGGACAGTTAGAAGGGGAAGGTTTGATAAAGTAAGTATCTATAGATTTGATGCAATCCTTACCTGATTTGATCCTACCTTGCAGTTGATATTTGCACTGAAGAGTCAGTAAACTATCACAAACTGTTAAGCTTAGATAGAAGCTTTGTATGCTTTGGGATTGCTAAGTCATTAATGATACTTGAACGTAGCATCCAGAAATCTCCCTAAATGAATGAGACTTCTGAAATAACCATTGTAATCTCTATCTATAGCCACAGATATTGAGGAACAAAGAGCGTATTATTCAAGATAAAGTGAAATTCAGGGAATACAGGGGTAGAAAGGATATCTTGCCTTTTGAAAAGATGAAGGAACAGAGATTGCGAGAACACATGGTTCGATTGGAAAGAATACGACGAGCTGTTGAACTGCGAAGGTAGTAATTCAACTTTTTGCTAAAGGCTATTTTATACATGAATTGATCAGATACTATATATAGAAATCTAATCAGAGTGCATTCTGTCAAGCCTTCTAACCAGATGTTAAAGTCTGGGACTCTACCTAACAGTATCTTTATGTTAATTAACAAACTCCAAAATTCTTGTATAATCTTTTAATAGCTATATATGTACACACGCAGCTTAGAGTTTGTTACAGTGGGGGGTGTATCTCGTAAGTGTTACTGCATGCCAGTTTTCTTTTTGAAAAGGTGATAGGTAGACTAGGAGACAGGGCCAAAAGTAGTGTTTGGGGTTGGTTTGTTTGTTTGTTTTTAAACAGAGAATGTTGTATATCTACATGACAGATCAAGCATAATGCAATCTTGACCCTTTAAATAGGACCAAATGGCTACACTGTTCTGTTCTGCTGTTTTCATATGGCCAAAAGCTTGCAAAGAGCAGTTAAATGAGCTGTGTTGTTAGCTGGGTTTCCCTAAACAAAGGGAAACAATTCCTAAACAAAGGAATTCCCAGCAAGCATAAAGCTTAAAGGAGAAAATGCCTTTTGTGCTTCCTCTAGGCTGTATTATGGGTGGTAGAAAGAAAAATGAAGCTGTTCATGAGTCTGCTAACCTGTGCAACTCAGAGTGGTTATGATTGGCTGTCTTACTTTTTGGACAGAAAACCACAAGTAAATTTTTTGTTAGCTTGAAGAGGACAAGAGCTAAAATAGCATTTATTTTTTAGGTCCATTCATATCCTTGGCTACTGAATACTGTTGTTACTGTTTGCCATATAACAAATGATAAATCCAAGTTAAGAATAAAATACATCAAGAAATGGTTCTTGAATTAACTTTTCCTATCAGTTGTCTGCTAATGGTTCTGTAGATAAGCTAAAACCACTTTGGCTTCTTGGGGCTAAAAGGAGTAGACTTCTGGTGCAAGGACTTCTGTGAAGAGCTTACTCTGAAATAGTTTTTCAATGTCTGTGCCTAAGGTGGTGTTAGTTCTGGATGGCAAAAATTTTTAGATGAATTTCTGCTACCTCTTTTTTTTTTCTTCAGGCGAAGAGAAATTGCCGAGCGAGAGCGCCGCGAGCGAGAGCGAGAACGGATACGAATAATGCACGAGCGAGAAGAGTGCCTGCAGAGGGAAAGGGAACGGCTCGAAATTGAGAGGCAAAAGCTGGAGAGGGAGAGGATGGAACGGGAGCGTTTGGAGAGAGAGCGTGTTCGGATTGAGCAGGTGGGCAGAGTTGGGCTCTGGACGGTGCAGGAGCTTTTTGGAGGAAGGCCCAGTTTGCACTTGCAGGGAATTTTGCTCCTCACCCTTCCACCCGGCCCTTTTTCTTTCATAGAAAACCAGCCAAGCATTACATAATCCACAGTGTACAGCAACAGAAACCTTTATCTTGTTTGCTTGGGAGTAATTTGATGTAAAATGCTTGCTACTGTAGCAGCTATGCAAATCAGTCTCTAAACATGAAGCACAATAGATCATTTTGCCTATACCACTCTTCCATAATTTTACTAGATTTTTTCTGCAGAACACCACTTCAAACTTCAAGAAGTGTTTCTGGGCAATAAATACAGTAGTAATACAAGAAATTACCTGGAGACATTTCTATGTAACAGCCAATAGCATCTCCATATCTGTTATCTACTTTTTTAGAGAAATATTCCCTGTGCTGTTTAATCTTAGATGCTACCCAAGGATGAATTTTATCAGATAACCTTTAGCAGAAAACTGTCAAGGGATAGGTCTGTATCCTTGCTAACTGTTCTTTGGGTATCTCTAGTAAAGACCTGTTCTGCTTGTGGTTCCTTTCCTGGCAGGAACGTCGAAAAGAAGCGGAGCGAATTGCGCGGGAGAGGGAGGAGCTTCGGCGGCAACAGCAGCAGCTCCGCTATGAACAGGAAAAGAGGAATTCTTTAAAACGTCCACGGGATGTAGATCACAGGTAATTCTCAAACTGGTTTCTTGCAGTGCATAATAAAAAGAAACAGTTTCAAGCCTTGTATCAGACTTGAAAATGCATTTGTACCTGAAGCAGGTCTTCACAGAAGAACTGGATTTTTGGTATTTGTTTGGTTTGACATGAGTTTATGACAAACACAAAACACTCCTTATCTGTAGGAGTGAAATTTGAGAAGCATCCCATTAATTAATTCTTACTGTGTGAAAAAAAAAAACACAATTCAGAGCGTTTCATGAGAAAAGCTGTTCTGCCTTAATTAATGGTTGAAGCTTCTAGCTTCTACTTTAAGAATTCATACTTCTGCTAAATGGATGGTTAGTTTTGGGTGTTTTCTTAAATGATTTTGTCCAGTACTCTTAAAGAGTCTGCCTTTGTCAGTGGCTTTCCAAAGGTCAGATGAGCATCTTCTAAAATAGACAATGACTCTCAACAGTTTTCTGTGTATTAGGCCTTGATTTGGCTTCATATGACTGATGAGGGTTCCTTTGTTTTGGCTAAAGGAGAGATGATCCTTACTGGAATGAGAGTAAGAAGATGGCTCTTGATACAGATGCACGTTTTGGCCACGGCTCAGATTACAGCCGCCAGCAGAACAGGTTCAATGACTTTGATCACAGAGAACGAGGCCGATACCCAGAAGGATCTTCTGTTCCATCATCTTCTTTTGATAGGTAAGTTTAGATAATGGAGCAGATATTTGTCTGCCAGCATCTCTATGATTTCACTCTTAACTGTTCAAAACTGAATGTGTTGCTAAAGGCTTTACACAGTTCTGATGAAATAGAATTGCAGTACTGTCCTGACAGTTCTTCAGGACTGGCCACTTTTATCATGGAATCTAATCTGCTTTTCTGAGGGCTTTAAATTAGCTACCTGGTGGCCTTTTTTGTGAGACATTTCAAAAGGATTTTTGCAATTATTCCTTCCTCTTTCACATCTACCCATAAATTCTCATGGATAACCTGGGTCCAACTTGGTAACTTGCCTCCTTAAGAAGCAAGGCTAAAAGCAACTGATTGAAGGAGAGTTAAGAGCATTCATCACAATCCATTAACTGTGCAGTAAATGCTGGTTCCAGATGCAACTTCATGGTTCCATTAAACATCTCCAGTAACCATTTGTAAAGCTAAGACTACATAATTCTGGACTTCTACTTTTAGGTTTCAGTGAACTAGAATTGTAAACACAATTCTGACTTGAGGAATCTAGCATTCCCTCTGTTTCATACTGGGCAAAGTGGCGGCCCCATAATTGCTTTAATTACACTGGCCAAAATGGGAACAAATAAGCGCATAAAGAAATGTCTAACTGGCTGTTACAACTCAAGCTCAAAATTACAATTGTAGAAATGAATACAGTTTGGGAAGGATCTTTGATTTCTATTCCACGTAAATAGTAACAGACAAGTAATACAAAGATGAGTGATATTTTATATCCTCATGCTTGTGCTTACACATGCAGAGAAAGGTGAAAGTGGGAAACAAGCAAATGACTCTTTCCTACTGTAACAACTTAGGCGAGATCGTTTTGTGAATCAAGGCGAGGCAAAAAAGACCCGCCCAACAGCACGGAGAGAAGAGCCAGGGTTTGAGAGATATCCCAAGAGCTTCAGTGAGTCCAGAAGAAATGAACCACCACAGCCAAGAAGCGAACTCCGGGACACGGACAGACGGGAGGTACGAGGAGACAGAGATGAAAGGAGAACAGTGATAATTCACGACAGACCGGAAATTCCACACGGCCGACATCCCAGAGAAACTGGTTCCAACCCACCTAGGCAAACAAATTGGAAGAGTGAGGGAAGCATAAGCACAGACAAACGGGATGGCAGGTAATTTGCTGACTAACCAGTGAAAGTACTGATTCTTGTAGAATTTATCCATACTAGCAATTCCTCAAGAATTAGTGTGTAAAGAGAGAATAGACTCCCCCCGCCCTAAAGAATGGCAACATCACTTTTCAAAAGCATTAGAAGAAATCTGTAGGTTATCAAATGCTAAATCGCATCCAGTTCCTAGATGGGATTTAACACACGGTTAAGGAGGCTTTTGTGTAGAATGCAGATGTAAACGAGTAACATGTGAGCTGTAATTGTTTAAAGAGCCACATAGATCTAAAAGAATGTTTCTAAGAAGTCAGCTGCAGGTTGCTAGGAGCCACAGGAATCTCTGCTGTCTACATGTGCTATGATTTGGTACCAATTCAACAATACTGAAACCAAAATTTTGATGAAAGCAATTTTCACAGAGGCGAGAGGCCGGATCGGTCGGGAAGGGAAGTGTCCGGCCACGTGAGGGGAGCACCTCCCGGGAGCCGCAGCAGCGCCTCTGGCTATGGAGGCAGGGAAGGAGAACGGGGCGTGATGGGAGAGAGAGGTGGAGGACAAGTGAGTCACCTTGTGTTTGTGTGCATGAAGGAGAGGCTGGAAAATGCAGACTCATGCTGGAAAAATGACCATACAGCATCATCAGAATGATTCACAAGCATTTTGGCTATTTTCAACTTCTTATTCTTCATGTTAAAGGTTATTTTTTTAATAACCCAAGAAATTGCAGAAAAATTAGCCTATTCTCCTTGTCTGGCATCTTTATGATAGATCAAAAAAATACCTGAGAGAGCAGTCAATTAAGCTTTTGAGAATTTGGTGTCACCTTTTCAGCGTCTTAACTATACACTGCCTGCTACTTTCCGTGCAGTTTGTAATTGTAATTTGTTATGTGATACTGAGAGCAAATCCTTCTGCAAGACTTGTCCTTAAAGACTACAGACTAACTCAGTCCTGCTAGTAAATCCTGAAGCATTTAAAAAGCATTAATGTTCTTGTTGCTGAGTTTTATGCCAGTGATCATGAGATCAGGGCAGAACTGGGAGTAAAGTATGAGTTCATGGAATACCACTCCCTGCATATCCACACACTCGTCATTGCAACAAGTTTCCGTTACTTAAAATTAACAGGAATATTGTAAATGTGTGAGCAGCCCGTGGACCGAAATCTTAAAAGGTGCTGGACTTAGGTTTATTGTATCAGCTGTCAGCTTACCTTTGTTGAAAAGCTTGTTTGCTGTAGGTAGAACAGCCCTTCCTTTGTGAGAGTGACCGACTTGCTTTCTCACCAGCACTACAGTGAGGACAGACACGTTGTAGAGCGCCACAGTCGTGAAACCGGACCAAGGAAAGAATGGCACGGACCTAGTTCTCAAGGAAGTGGCTATCATGACACAAGGAGAATGGGAGATGGCCGTGGAGGAGGGGGCATGATGGCTCCACATACAAGGTACAGAAACCACTCCTTCCTCTCCATTCCCTACTGAGCCCCTGCAAGCTTTGGTGTCCTTAGGAAGTGCAGCAGCATCCTAAGGACCAGCATGTCCTTAGGAGCAGCAGGGCGATTCCCTGTGGCTGCTGCACAGCACACAGCCCCCCTGTCCTGCCAGCACAGGCTCCCCAGGGCTATCACTGCTGGCAGTGTGGGCCAGCAGCACAGCACTCAGGGACTTCTTGCAAAGTCTCTTCCTGCATGTTTTCAAGTCTCCTTTGAGACTTACAGTTTAACAGTTGAGTGGTAGGAGATGTAAGAACGTTATTACCTGTGCACCAGGAGTTTAGATATGTATCGTAACACTTTCTTTAAAACTTTTGTTTCCAGTAACTCTTCACCCATTAATAGAGTTGTACAGATCACAGGCAATTCCATGCAGAGGGGAAGTGGCTCAGGATTTAAGCCATTTAAAGGTGGACCTCCACGAAGATTCTAAGATCTACAGCTGCTTGGTTTCAAGATAACTTATTGAAATCTCTTGTAAACTTTCTCTGATTAAGAACAGGAAATCTTATCTGGAAATCCTGGTTAAATTTTTTTAATTTAACATGATTATTTTCCTCTCAATTTTGGAGGCATTTTAATAGTTACGTTGTAATTTTGGATAGTTTTTGTGTATCTTTGATAAGCATTTTCCCTGAGGCACTAGAGCTGTGTAAAAAGAAATTGGAACCAAAATATTTGTTAATCCTGTATAAAAGAATAGTTTGCAGCTGTGTGCTAGTAGTTTGATTTACCAACATTAGCTCTGTGGTGTCATGCTTTAAAGTTAGCTACTTCTCACAACATCCACAATAACCTCCATTTTGAAGGTTGTCCAGGCTATTATCTCTGCTTTCTAATTTGTAGAGAAATAAGATTTGTTCTTTCATTACTGGGTATTATGTAACCTATTTTTGCAGAAGGTACTGTTACATTGAGTGCATTTATGTGTATTCTTGCAAATGTATTCTTTTGAAATAAACCTTCATATTCTGTATAGCTTCTAGTAAGTCTTTAAAGCAGTGTTTGGGGCAGGAAGGCAGAATGAAACAGACATGTTGGTACAGCAAATCAAAACGTGGGTGCCATTAGATTCTAACTAAAACTTTGTCTCTTTCACTGTTACTGAATTGAAAACTTAGAAGCACATTTGCTCACAGAAGAAAGACTAGAATGAAAAAATAGAAGAACACTCAGGCAAGGCCCAAAGAAATAATTTTACTCTTTGTGTTTAGCAAAGCTCTGTGGAACTTTGAAACAGCTGGGTTTTTACACCAGACTACCACAAACTCTGGTTACTGGGCTTGGGGACTCCTGCAGCTGCTCCCTGGTGTGGCCTTAAGCAAAAGGGCTGCATCCTGTTAAGCCTTTTGGTTTGGGTCAGCATGGAAGGGTCTGTGTTAGACCTTTCTGCACCTGGCCCAAGCAGAAATGCCAGGCAGCCAGGCCAGGACTCGTTTGTCACCCAGCCAGGGTATGGGTACAGTTACAGCGCTGCTGTGCAGCAAGGAACAAAAGCAAATAAAGCCCATTTGGAAAAGCTGGGTGGTGGCTGGTTACCCAAATGAACAGGGGACTCCTACCAGAACAGAAGAGCTTAGGAAGTAGTCCTCAAATAAGAGCTGGAAGTGCTTACTGGTCCAGAGTGCCTGTGACAAAAGCATTTAAGTTACATTTTTTAAGGCATGAGGCAGTAAGAAGATGCTGATTTCTGCTTGCTGTGTGGAAGAACTGCTAAACACCTGCAGTGTTCCAAGGGAATTAAGAGCAGAGCAGAGAATGAGTTAAACTAAACTGGTTTTGAGTAAGTAGCCTTTCAGGAAAGATGGAGGAGAGAGAAACCTGGTGGTGGTAACAGCATTGTCTCTAATGAATCCTAAATGGATATTCACATCTGACAAATATTTAGGTTTAAACAAAAGATATGCATTGTCTTAGCATGTCTGTCACTTACCTTGATATATTTAATACACCTTGCTCAATTCTTAAAAGAAAAATCTAAGAAGATCAATTTTACTGAGTTTTGCTGCAGGAGGTTCCAAGAGAAAGTACAAGCTCACAGTGCATTTTCAAAAGTACTTGTGCATTTGGCTGCAGCCAGTGCTTCATCAGGTGTGACAACACACACAAACCAGGTATTTGCTCTAAGATGAATTTATAGGGGCTAATGGATCAAATGGGCAAGTTGGAAGTTTATAACCTTAAAAGACAAAGCTATAGAGAGGTATTAAAATAAAACTTGAGGTGTGCTTGGTTCCCTGTAAAAGTCTAGATGGGCATTCCAAAAGTTAAAGCTTAATTAAATTAAAAACATGATTGTGCAGGGGTATATATTTCACTTAAAATACTAAAACTAGGACAATGGGGAAAAAACTGATTGAAAACAAATTGCCAAGACCTTTGAATTTATCAAATACTTAAGAGCACCAGAAGTCTATCCTTTTCCAGAGTGAGTTTTTCTGGATTTTTTTTAAGTATGTCATCCAACCTTTATTATTAGGAAAGAACTTAAATATCTAAATGAAATATTTATTTAAGTTTGCTCACTTAAATTTATTTACATACAATGAGTTTCAGAAGACTGTTAACCAAAATAAATCTCAGTTGGGTAAAGACCTTGAACTAGAGAGAGGCTGATAACAGGAGACACTATTTAAAAGGTAACAGAATTTAACAGCTTTGTGGTACACAAACAAAAAGGGGTATTAAGATACAGAACTGGATTTCTCTGAAAATTATTTGTGTTCAAAATTATTTTAACAATTTACAAGGAAAATGTTATTTCCTTATAGTCTTTAAAAACACATTAATACAATATAAACAATTAAGGCTTTTAAAATGCAGAACATTCAGTAGTTGAACTTGTAGATGCCATTACAGTGTTGGATAATGGTGTAACATGATGAAAAGGATTTCATTCACATACACTGGTACAAATGATCTGCATGACTAGATTTAATTGTCATGCACCTCTAAAATACAACTCACAAAAATTTAACTTCTCCCCTCTCTTGGTAAATCCACAGTCACTTGCATCAGCTTTATTTTGCATTTCCTTTAGGACTAGATTTAGAGATCACGTAAACATTGGGTGACTAACAGACTCACAGCTAAACTGCTGATTTAACACAGGAATTGCACAGTTCTGGTGGCATCTGAAGACATTACTAATGTGGAAGTCTTTTGGAACTTTCCTAAAATACATACATCAGGGTTTTGCGTGTGGGGCTTTTTTAAAAAAAAAACATTTTATTGTAAAAAGACCCAGTCAAGGCAGTTAAGACAACAAATATTTGACTTAACACTGGAGAACTTGGGGCAACTTCAGTTCATGCATGAAAGGATTGTATGTTCCACCAGTTAATTTCTTCATTAAGCTTTATGTGTATGTGTAAAAGGTGATTATCACAAGTTGTACAAGTAATGGCTATGCAGCTGGTGACCTGGTATAAGGATAATTGAAAATTATTTAAAAAAACTTTGATAAGAACTTGTTTTGCTGAAAGCTGTAATACAAACCAAGACTGTGTCATTTAACATTAAAGCTCTATCAGGTTATTATGGGGAAACTGCTGACAGTATTTCTCACTCCCTTATAAAGAAATTGCTGTAAGGAATTTACATAATACTGAGCAAGATGTAACAGATTTAGAATATATTTCTGTGGCACAGGACAAGTACTTGATACTTCTGTAGTTCTAAGTACTGCTACCAAAGTTGTGAGGCTCAACCTGTAAACAGTGACTACACACTGCAAAAACACAGGGAAAAAACATTCCCAGCTGCCATGACCTGTCCAGTACAATCTGACAGCAACCTGCATTAATTGGGGGTCTTTTTGCAAGTACAAACTGCATCCCAACCAGAATCCTGCTGCTTTCATCAACGTCTGTACTGTAATTCCCTGACCAGTCACACTTTTCAGCATAATGTTACAGCACTAGTGATTTCAAGAGTTACCAAAATATAGGTGAAGAAACCCTTGCTACAATAGGTTTGTCTCTTGAAATCATTGTACCTATGGTCACTTTTTTAAGGGGTTCTCCAAAGTTACTTCTGCTTGCCAGTGCCTAGAGAAAGCATGTAAGAAATCCAGAAATACAAGCACCCTGCTGTAACCCGAGTCTATGGAATGCAAACATGTAATTATTGCAGCTATTCATAATAAAAAATGCAAAAGCTGGATTACAAGTAGTTTAGAAGTCCACAAACAGGTTTCTTGGTTCACTGTATCTAGCTGCAGTGTCTTGAAGACACTGCTATGCTTTTCCAAGCAAAAGAAGGATTTTATTTCCACAGCAATACTTTTTTCTGTAGTTAATAGAAACAGTGGTAATATCTACCCCTGCAATTGGCCAAAATCCCCATATTGTTACTTACCTCACAAGAGAACCTGGTTTCAAACTTTCAGTGTGAAGGGCTTCACTAAAACTCAATTATAAACAAAACAGTAACTAATATAAACCAGTTTCTGGCTCTGGTTAATCTGCAGTAAAAAAGCCCTAAAATTAAGAGACCTAATGATGCCCTGATACCAAAACATGAGAGAGAAAATTGTCTGTTTTTGTAGTTATTTTGGAGTTCTCCGAAACACGAGGTGACAAAACCCAAGGGTGTTCCCATTATGCAGCTGATTTAAGTTTTTAAAGTGATTTAAGACACACTGGTGTTTCTTCTAATTGCAGTTTTGACCTTTTCCTTGGCATGTGCCAGTAAGCAGGAACAAAAGCCATCACAAAGTTTCTGACAAAAATACAATTATCCTAGCTTTTTTGGAAACACATTCAGAAGAAATCTAAAAATGTTTAACTAAGTCAGGTGAAATTTTCAAAACCGCTTAGCATAAACTTAACTTTGAAAAGTTACAGCTGAAGTTTTAACTCAGAAAGCCCATCCAAATTTTACTAAAGGCTTCAACAAGGAAAGAGCATGAACTTCAAGACAGACCAAGTATCCCATTATTTCACCCAGCTCTGTGATGGGGAACCTCAGTTTGTCTCAGCTGAAGGCTTTGGCTCCTGAGACACGATTAGATCAATCCCCATATGTTTCACAATAGGTATCACTTACGCTGGATGGGACCTAAACTGAAATCGGGTCAGCACTGAAGGAAGTAGGAGAGTAATTAAAAAAAAACAAAAGCTAGCTGAGTTAGTGTCCCTGTCCACCCCCAAGATCTCTGTACATTTGGCTGAGTGTTTGACTCTGCCAAACAAGCCCATTTAGTTCACTTTTGGCCCCAGCAGCAGTGCCCCAGCCCCAGCTCCTGCCGCCCTGAGCACACAGCTTGGCTGGAGGCAGCACGGGCAGTGCCTCAGCTCGGCTCTGCACCGATTACAGCCAGAGCAGCAGCTGCCTTTGCTTTTGGCAGTGTTACACCATTTGTAAGCACTGTTTAGCCTGAGCTAGCAAACTTCTCAGTTACTTGGAGTGCTGAAACTTCATCTGTTTGTTGAACTGTTCCCTAGGATTTCCCAAAAGTAACACTATTTTGTTGCACATTTTTCTATGCTGTAGAGGCAAACATGGGATCTTGGATTTCTAATGATAATCAATGGAGTATTTAAAGGTTTTTACCTTGAAAAACAAGGAATTGCCCATTTCAGCACATGAAGTTTCTCCATGAACACAAGTAATCCTACAAACCAGAAAAGGAATGGGGAAGGCAGATTTCAGCAAGTTCTCTGGAGAGAACTCTCCAGCAAAGAGAGCTCACAGTGATAGGAGCTGACATTGACCAAAACTGAACAGTAGGCAACTGACATTTAATAAGAATATTTGGAGCTATCAGAGGATCAGCACAGCTAGTCCTGACTTTAAAGCACAGTAAGAGTGAAGAGCAGTGTGTCCAGGGACAGACACTGCCAACCTGCCAGGAAATGAACCTGCTGGGCATTACCTAGGTGAGAAAATCCGGCCACTGCACGCTGTGCCACAGCTATTTGTGTCCAAAATAACAGCAAAATTAAGGACAAAGCCTTAAACAATCTAAAGAGGTAGCATAGGAACTTTTATATTCCAGCCTCTCTTTCCTCCTTAGCAATCCCTTGTGACACTTCTTCCCCATCAAAGCAGCTCACAGCTGAGCTTAAATCCACTGCCTTTCTACTGGCCAAGCTGTGAAGGAGAGGGAGCTGTACAGAAACACTGTGAACATCAGACAGACTCTGTGTAAATGATGTGGTTTGAGAAGGTGGCACTCACCTCTCCCCATTTTCCCACTCAACATTTAACAGTCTATTGCTAGTTATGCTTAATAAAAAAGGATGTGCACTCATCAAGATGAAATGCCATTTTCAGGCCTTGCACGTGACATTTGCTATCCCTAGACTGTATGAATATTTTTCAGTGTTGGATTTTTCTTGCTACGGTGTTCGTCATAGCACAGATGGAAAAAATGGGAGCACTCTACTGCAACCAAACTACAGCTTGTTATTTTTGCTTTTCTGTCATATGCTTTCTAATGAGGATTCTGCATCAATTAACGTGCATTTTCTGAGTCCCCTGTTTAATGCTGCAACCTTTAAAAATCTACTTTTATATAAAATAAGTTCTTAATTCAGTATGTTGTACTGAAGGATGTAGTTTGTACAGATTCGTAATAAGCATCCTACTGCAAAGAGCTGATCTAAGCAATGAGCTGACTTTGTTGAACCAGTGGAGCAGGAATGAAGAAAGGTTCAGTTAAAAATACATCAGTTTTACCTTTTACTCGAGTATTTCCTGCTGGATGCACAAGAAAATTCCATTTCAAGAACTCAAAATTGCCTTTTATTACATACTGGAAAATTATTTCAAGAGCTTGTGTATACAAGTTTGAAGAAACATGACAATAGTGTGAAATACCAAGTAAGAGCCTGCCTGGCAATTCGAGGTTCCCAGCAGAGCCTGTGCTTCCCTTGGAGCTCGTGTGCCTGTGAGCCACAAGAGCAGCTCTGCAAAGACACTCTGAACACATTATTTCTTACATGAACTACATGGACAGCTACAAAATGTAGGTTTTGCATTGTGTTTAAGTGAATTTTCAGGAATGCTAATTTCATTCTCTAGTGTTTGGATCTGCTTTGTTGGGTTGCAGATTCCACGAGTGTCACAAGAAAAGTGGTGGATTTGAGCATTTACAAAGTGCCTTATAGAAAAACATTTATCTCTACGGCAGTGCTCAGTTTTTTGCTAATTTTAAGAATACTTGTATGTAGCTTCTTTTATGTCACAACTATAATGCAACAACAAAAATTCTATGATTCTGTTTTCTGTGCTAGCATTTATCTAGTGGAAAACAAGTTCTACTCTACTTTTCTGGACACTTTCATATATATTATGTAGGTATTTGGAGCATGAGCATGCTAAATTGTATAAACAGATTTAAAGTATAAATCTATATCCTTTTGCTGGAGAAAAAAAAAAGAAAAAAGGCAAATGAAGTAAACAGAAGTAGATATTGTCTTCCTGGTACTCCAAGACTATGTTGTGCAATATTGTTTTCCAGGCTCACTTCATATAGATAAAAGCAATTCTGTTCAGGTTTTCTGATCCTCAGATACTGTCAGAGATACCAACTGACAGGTGCTTTTGGAATGGTTACTCCCAGTAGGGCGTAAATTAAGCTTCCAGGTGTATTTCATTTTGGGTATTAGGAAGCTCAACTGCTTATAACTTTTGCCACTAACAAGGTCAACTCATGCAGCCCTAGATTTCAGGAATTCTTTACCTTTTTTCCAAAGCTTCAAGACCTGTAAAGAAAAAAGGATATTAACAGAGGCCTGTTTTCATAGCATGCCTTCCATCTCAAATACGCTTAAACCCTTTACTCCTTAATCGAAAGAAACTGAATTATCTGGGAGTTGCAACATCACGATGAGCATTGCATTTAACTCTTCTTCTTCTGTGACCAAATGACAATAATTCCTCTAACTACAGTATATTAGGTTTCAGGCACATCCGTCTGAAACTGGAAATGTTACATGAATTCTTGTAATATGAGCAAGTATCTTAGGCAAAGAGATATAGTCCATAGCCACAACAGCTAGATTCCTTCCAAAAGGAGTTAAAGTGGCAATACTGTCACTGAAAATAATAACAAACACTTAGCTTGACATATTTATTTTTCAAGGTCAATAAATAAATGTAAATACACAAATTTGGAAAAATCTTAGTAACAGAATGTTTTTAAACAACATTCTGGCTTAAAGTCTCTGTTATTGACACTATTGGAATAGTTTCTCATCTACTTAAAGTAGCTAAGTCATTATGTTGGTAATCCTCCATCACATTAATTTGTTTGAAGTTAGGCTGCTGCAAAGGAAAAAAAGACATCAACCTTTGCTTTGACATAGAAAATTATCTGAACTGCATACATTAAGTATTAAAATTACTTCTCTGGGCATGACTTTTCTAGAGAAGATACTTTTAAATTTACAGTTTACATTAATTAGAGACCTACTGTTCATTACTTCATCATTATAAAAGGGAAATTGTAACAAAAGTGGAAAAAAACAAAAGAGGAAAAGGCATGGAAGAAAAGTGATACAAATTGGCCCTTTAGTTAGTAAGACATTCTTCCTTTATCTAATTTTCATCCTAGGTTGGTAACAGATGTATGTGATGACTGGTTGCCATCACTGCAGCAAGTCTGCTTGAAATAATTGTAAAGTGGCTTTTTACTGGTGGATTTGTGTTAGACCCACTTTATAGACATTCTCCAAACACCTGGAAGCAGGAATGTCGTAATGTCATATTCCACCTGGCTGCCTTAGCTTGCCCAGGTTACTCTGTGTGAACACTAAGGCTTAGAGCACGGATACAGGACTTGTCCAGGAGAAGCAGCCTTTTTCAGAAGTATCTACAAATCGCTAAATAGAAATTTTTATCAAAAGGTTCAGCAAGAAGGTAATTGTTATTGTTATTGATTTAATGGAAGTGGAGGAAGATTTGTGGTTCCCTCAAAATTCATCAAGTGTTCTATTTCTGCATTCTACAAATACTACAAGACGCAACATGTTTATTTGGTTCCCATAAATTAGAAAAATCTGGTTTCCAAAAATTCTAAATTAGTGATTTAAAAAACAAAATATTACACCTGACCACCTTTCAAACCATGTCAGAGAGCAGCTTCACTCCTCTCTCACCCTTCAGAAGTGTGCTTTTTTAAGAATACATGATTTATAAAACAAACAAAAAAGTGTTTTTAACTACAGTACACTTGCTTAAATATACAAGTGGACACGTTAACGTCATGTTAAAGTTCAAGGTACTTCTGGATAAAAGGCAGATAGTTAGTTATTTTAACTCTGCATTCTTATATAGAATAACGATTATTATAGACTTTAGTTTCCTCTCATCATTCATCTATCATATGGAGAGGTCAATAAATAAAAGCTTATCTGGTCCAGTTTACCTACAAGAGAAAAAAATAATACAAGAAAAAGAAGTTACCTATAAAATTACTTGTTTAACCCTGATAACATCTGAGTTGCCATACCCAGTTTGTAGTTGCAAGAAAAGCAAACAATATTCATCTTGCTTTTTAATAAATGCCCCATTTTTCAATGACAATTTTTGTATGCTGCCTATCACGTCACATATTCTTGGGGCAAGACAGCTGGCCAGGAGATGCAGTGATAGCAGTAACAAGTATAAATCTGGGTTCAAAAAAAGAACATACCAGATCCAGAAGCAAAGAAATCTGGACACACTGAGGAGGCAGTGCCCAGCTGTTATTTGGGCTCTTGTGTCGTGGAGACTATACCCAGCCTAAGATATAGTTTCATACTATGGAAGTAACACAGAACTCCGTTGTGCTCGTGTACAGACTTCAGGAAAAAGCCTTACACAAAATGAATTACCTCCTTTGTTTAGAGTAGAAGATAAAATAGCTTACTAACTGATGTAACGAGTAATGGATGTCACTATGACACAGGACTTGCCATGAGTTGTGTGTTCAGCTACAAGGTGCAGTATTTCTTATGACTAACTCAAAGCACAGCCGCATCCAACTGTGATTTGGAATTCCCTCTTGAGCAGCACGCGCTATGACTTTGAAGGAAGTCTGTCTGATTGTAACAAAGTCATCCACCCTCTCTTGGAACATGAACAAAATCCATGGGGTAATCAGGCACAGGCGGCATGTAACAGGTTTGTCTTCCTTTTTACTCCTTGTTTTTGCTTCTGAGGACATGCACTTGGCTCCAGACGGAATCCATTTTCTGTTACAAGAGAACACAGCTGTTCTTCTCTTTCTCCCTCTCCTTCTCTCGAGGCTCTTTGCGTTTGCGTTCGTTACTCCCGGATTGTCTTGCGCTGGCTGGAGAGGCAGCACCTTGTACCTGCTGTGTAGGGAAAATAATGTGGGAAATAAACCCAGCACTGGTGCAGATACAGCCTGAACTATTACTGTGTGGTCAATTTCACAAACAAAATGTTTAAGTATTAAGCAAACCAGCAGAATTCAGGTTGGGGTTTTTGGTATACCTACTCCAGGACCTCCACAAAATTGCGTATTTCTTGAAAATTAAGTCAGCTGAAAACATATTTCAAGTCTCATGTGTCCCTTCTGTTGTGTCCACATATTCAGATCAGTTGTTTCAATAAAATATGGTTTCAAACATTTTCTGGCACTTCTGTGTTATTGTACTGGAATTTCTTCTTAGTTCTCTTGTAAGTACATAATCCACATTTCACTATTTGCAGAGTCAAAGTGCTGGTGCGGACAGCAAGATAATGGTAAGGCAGCAGCTTTTTGTGACTAGAAACTCTTTAATAACTTGGCAAGGGGGTTGGTATACAAAGACAACATAAGTTTTGTTAATTCATCATCTATTCGCACTGTTAACAATTCATAGCTGCAAATGAGCAGGCTCTTAATCCTGTTCAGCAGGTTCTTCAGTTCCTTCTACCTTTGGCAGCCAGCAGTAATGAATCTGTGTCTTAGGAGTAGGTACTGCTGGTTCTATTAAAGCCACAAGCAGTGCAAATAACACAGCTTTTAGCTGTCAAAATTCTTGCTTCATGTTTAACAAACTTATCAGTTAATGGTTTTGAATTGTTTCAGGCCAAAGATGCAGGCTTTATACAGATTATTCCTTACATATTTGTAAATAAAAGCAGTTCTAAAAGTCCTCAGTGGTTAAGAACTCTCTAAATCCAAATCACCAACTTAAATATTGCCTCTTGCACAGAAGATTCAGTTAAACTGCATTTTTGCATAGACATGTGCATGAATCGCATTTTCAGAGCATTCTGAAATCAGCTGCTTATGGGTATGGGATGGAAAGGGGTACTGGGAGAAACTGTGAATTGCCTAATTTGGAACAACGGAATAGATTCACATGAGATCACAGTCTGAATCACCTAAAAATGTACAGCAACAAACTTCTGCAAGACAAAATAAAGACACAGCTTCAACTACTATCAAGAAGTTCTTATTTGAATGCTCTTTTGCAAGTAATGTAAAATACCTGCTAATACCATCTTTGTAACCTGACATATTAACTCAACCCATCATTCCAAATGAAGCAGTATAAATGAAACCCTAATTTAGAAGGTTAAGCCTGCTTTAAAGTATTTAAGTGTTTGCAATTGCCATATCTACATACATACTCCAACAATTGTGGCATATTCCTAAAGATTCCTATATTCCCCGCAGGCTGAAATATGTACAGACACAGATATGTCTATGCAATGATTAATACTTTCTAAACTTTATTATCATATTCTGTAGTGCTGTTTTCTTACCTGGACCTGAGCAGCTGCTTGTTCTTGTTCCTGATAGTACTGAGAAGCTCTTCTGTCCTCCTCTTCCTGGAGCTTCTTTGCTAGCTCTAGATCACTGATTCCTTCTGGGATCTGTTCCCAGTTAATCTCTTGATTCTGCTGCTCTTGTTGTAGAGACAATGCCATCAGATAATCCTAAACAGTACACTTGTTTATTAATGTTCTTTCACACAGAAAAGAGTCAAATCATATCAAGTGAATTTTTCAGCATGTGCAACTACACAGTACCATCACTTTTCTCCCAGCCTTATCTTCAAATGGAGAACAGGAATTTGTTTCAGAACCTGTCCATAACCTCAAGTGCAGAAAGGCTGGGAACAGCTACTTTACATGTCTACTTTCACAATGCCTAAGATGCAGCACAGAAAACACAAAAACTAATCATAAAATTTGCTTTCAGGTTTAAATTCCATTACCTGGACAGCAGCAAATTATCTCCGTCAGATTTTTATTCTGAGAGAGAGATGCAGTGTTTCAGTTTATGAATAAGCATCTTACTCATTTTTCCCCAATATTTAAAAAATTTGAATGGTGATTATTATAAACTTGTTCAGAATGTAAGATTTCCAAGGAACGTGGTCTTGCTCTGCACTTAGGCATTAACTGGTACAACTCAGCCCCACCTCAGACATGACTTCTGCAAACTCTGTGTCTCATTAGGAGTAACAAACACCCACCATGACACACAGTCTGCTGTGGGGCTTGTCCTAAGTTCAGCCAAGTGGGCAGCAGAAGGCAAAGTTCAGCTATGACAATCTTAATGAGCTGAAGGGAGTTTGTTATGTAGGAAGAAATTCCACAGTCTGCTTCTGTTTCCCTGAACAGGGCAGAGGTGACATTTCACCTGAGTGAGGACTCTGCGGAAGTGGATTCTGAGAGATTAAAATCCCATTTTCCAAAATACTCAGTTAGTCTTGCTTTTCCTTCCTCAAAAGCATATTGATACTTTCAAGTGGCACTTTTGGGAACCCCAATCTAATTATCTAAAGGAGTTTTATAATCCCACATACGCATGAGTATACAACATACACATCTGTGGAATTGTACATAAATATGACTAAAAATCAGTACTAACTTACAATGGAAAGGCAGAAATCCAGTACCTGATCTATTTGATCCTGCTGCCCTCTGTAGACAGTTTCAGGGTCTGATGGAGGCCGCAGGTGGAATTCAGAGTCACAGAAATTCCCGTCACCATCCACATTGTGTAAGCTTTCCCACACAACCTTCTCTTCCGTAAGAAAGCCCTGGTCTGTCACCAGCAGGTAAAGCTGACCCTATACAGAAAAACAAGGAAAACTTGTAAAACTAAAGAAATTACTTGCTACAATCTAAGTAGCAGAAATGATACAAATGTTGCATTCCACTACAACATTCATTTACAGAAGTTTAATAATTAAATAAATCAGCATACAGCATTAAACCACCAGATACTAGTATTCACTGCTAAATTACCAGCCACACAATTTCTGCATTCCATCTTGCAACTCTTTATTCTTAATGAAAGTTCATATTGACTAGAAATTGATATAAAACATGAATATATATATATATATGAATAAATATATTAATATATATCAAGCTATATACCTTGATAGCTCTTTGGAAACACACTTAAGAGGTAGACTTAAAAACTGGCAATGAAAACTTTAAATCCCAGGAGTAATCATATTAAATTCCAAAGGCAAGATACAGAGACAAAGGTGATCTTTCCAAACAATCCAAGAGGCATTACCTCAAAATGGCCACATGTCAGACTTCATGTTTCATAATAAGTTTTGATGGAATTTGAGGTCTGTGTCAATTGAAAGCTCTAAATTTAAGATTCTTGCTATCACTTGTCACCAATAACTGCTTTTGTTGGCATTTTAGTGTTTTTACAGTTCCATAAGGCCGAATTTCTTGATTTCAGAGTCTGAAATTATAAAATGGGCTGGTCTGGAGTGAAGGAGACAATGCTAACAAGTGCAGATACCAAGGTACTGGAAGGATGAAATGTAAGCTTAGGCTGAAGGAGTGGGAGAGGAGCTGAAATCAAAGGGAAATTACCGAAGTAGGCCCTAAGTAAAAGGAGGTGGTGCTGCACGTCTGAGGGACAGCAAAGCAGCACAAAATAGCCCTGTTTATATTTCCATTTAAATCAATCCATTTATCTCATCCTACCCTTTTTATCATGTTTTTAGAATTATACTCCAGATCAAGAATGTTGTTACTGACCACACAGCACATTAAGACTGAAGCTTCCATTAGTATTTACTGAATGGACCAGATCAAGACACTCAATACAAAACCTGTAGCAGTGGTTTAGCTGTAAAAATCAAAGCAGTTTATTGTGACAGCCACAAAACTTTGCTATTTGTATTCCAGCAGCACACAAAGGGTTCTCAAAGATCGCTGTGCTGAAGTTGTACCAAAGCAAGAGGCAGATCCTGTTCTAATGATTTCTAAGGCTAAACAGGCAAGAAATGGAAACGTTGTCCACATTCAACACATACAGAACGAGCTCCCTGACTTCTCTGAAGTCATTAAATGACTGTCTAAGGGAGATGCTGAAATTCCAGTCAGATCTCGTCAATCCCACTCTGTTTACAGCCACCCCTCCTGGGGCTGGGAGGTCACTTGATGTAACAAAAATATTATTTGAAGACTCATATGCAGCAATTATTCCAATATTACCTAATACCATAGCATGCACTTATACACAAGGCCAAACAGAATGGACAAAAAGCCCAACCCAAAACCAAACAGGTAACACTACTGTATGTTCAAGCTTTGGAATGGGAGTTAACCAGCACAGGGGGGCTTCACAGACATAAATACAAGTGTCAGCAACAAGTCTGATCACATACCACAATCTAAGAAATCATCTTTCCCTTGGAAACCTGCCTAAGAACTGAATGATACTCCTGACACCTAAAAATCACCCGAAGAAAATAAAAGGAAGTAATTTCACAACATTTCCAGTTTGCACAGAATACCTATTTCACAGTATTTTGTATATAAAAAGTCTTCAAAAAGATGTAAAAAAAAAAAAATCCAAGCATTTTAAAGATAAATTGTATTTGAACTTTTCAGTTTTATTTTGAACAGTACATTGACTCAAAACCTAAAAAAGGGAGTGGTGTGTGTGTCTCTCAGGTTTTCCTATATTATGCCATACATTTTTAATTACAGCCCATAAACTGTGTAGCTTAATAATACTGATATTGTGAAAATATTAGTTTTTCTATCTCCAAACTATTATAAGCTTAATTTTTCCACACACAAATATTAAGGTATATCATTGCCTTTATGGAATTAGAATCTAGTATCTGTCATCTAAGGATGGATTAAAGCTAACACTTGCTTGAAATAGAAACCTGTTTCAAATCTTAAATAACATTTATATTCTTACATTTCTTACAATGTATTCTTACAATTCTTACATTGTAAGAATTTCTCAGTTGAACACTGATTGTAAAAACGTCACGTTGGAGTAAATAATAAAAAATAAATGTAACACAGCTCCCTAATGAAAGCAATAAACTGCATTACATATCACCACATTACCTAAATACCACCACTGCAATTCCAATGCCAATTGCATAGCTTAAAACATTCTGCTTCACTTGAACAAAGCTTAGCAAACCAACAAACACGGGCTCCCTAGTACCCGATAAGAGACCGAGTTCCTGTTCAAATTACTGGAGTGAAAGAACAATAGGAAATCACAGATCAGAGATCCAAAGTCATGTTTCCCTTGTTTTTTACCAAGTTCTTTGATCTCTACATCATATAATTAAATTGAATTCTGCAAAAAAAACCAACTAGTACCCTCACAATATTGCTAATATTCATGGAGCTTTTGTCAATAATTTCAGATATAAAGTAAGAGAAGTTGGCTCTTTTGCTATGAGCTGTAATGCAGCCTCTCATCATGGTTTTGTTCCTTCTACTTGCAACAAGAAAAGAGAGGCCCTACCTACAGGCTGGCTTTGTAGGCTCAGTTTTAATGCCAGGCATGTTCTCTTCCCTATGCTAAAGGCACAGGGCACCTTGAGTGGCACACCCAGATCCCAGCAAGGAGAGCCTGTGATCCGAGCAAAGCCTTTTATCCTGTGACCTTGCCGCTGCCTCTGAGCCGGAGCTGCACAGAGCCAGGCCGTGCCCCGTGCCAGGAAGCGGCCGCCCTTGGCAGGCCCTCCGCAGCTGCCGGGCTGGGTCCGGCTGTCAGGGACAGGGGCAGGGACACGGGGGCAGGGACACGGGGCAGGGACACGGGGGCAGGGACACTATCACCACACACACACCGGCACGGCAGCGGCCCAGCAGCGGCCCAGCCCCCGCAGTGCAGCCGCTCCGGGGCCCAGCTCCGCGGGCCGAGCAGCGCACCGCGCCCGGGCAACTACCGTAACCAGTGCACACAAAACTGCCTTTCAAATGCCCCTCGCCGGGAACAGCATCACTCTTTATCACGTGTTTCTACCTTCACAAACACCTTAACTGGCCATTTCTAAAGTATTACCAGCTTATCTTTTATATTTGTCTTTAAATGTGGAGGTTTTATTAACAAATACCCAGTCTCGTGGGTTAACACTACCCCCCCCATATACCAGCACATAATAGACAGCAAAAACATCTACTACTAACTATAGTCAACAGGGAGAAAAACAATAAAAGAAAGTTTCAAGTGTATAACTACTGTAGACACAGTTTAACAAAGTTATGAATAATTATTTATCCTAAGAATCAGTATCTAGATATTGTAGACCAATGCCCAGATTTTATAGTTTCACATATAAAAACCTTGAAATAAAGCTGAGGATAAAGCAAGATTACTGTCCTGAACAGGGATCTCTCAGTCTCCTGGTTTGCACAAAAAAACCAATCTCTGAAATGCACAGATATAGGCTATAGGTGATGTTACTAGACCTCCTTTCCTTGGATAATTTCATAATCAGATTAAATTATTAAGATTAATGTTTTTAAACTACTTGTTCTAATGGCAATTACCAAGTTTCTCACAATTTAGAAAACTGAAAAAGAAAACCAAACACCTGTCCAATAGCTTCACACAGTAAAGACAAACATTTTAAGCCTTCTGTTTTAAATAATATGTAGATATTCTCTTGGACTTCTGGATCAGATCCCTTCGTTTTTGTGAAAGTGTTTTAAGTTGATGAATGAGTGCTCTTTTAATTTTCACTTAACAGTTAAAACATTCAGATATACTAATATTAAAAAGATTTTTTTTTAGATTGGATTCAGTGTAACCCTCAGCATAAGATCTGTACACTTACTAAAAAATTGAAAAATAAACATGTTTTGATGCAGCTATATTCATTGCCTCTACTGTGCCAATCTTAAATGCCCAAGGAAAAAGTGCAATTATTGTTAGGAAATACCTTTATTCCAATACAAAGTGTATTTGTTGAGTTCTGAAGCAGAAACACAACATTTATAAAGTAGAAAACACACATACTTAAAAATCCAAACAAGTAAGTGTCTTGATACTTTTCAGTAAAGAACACAGGTTCTATTACAAACAAGTCTGTGGGAAAAACGTTCCAACTGAACTAAGATCTTCTTACCAAACTGATCCCCTCTTTACAGTCCTGTTTTTCCTTGATCTAGGGAATTATCATTTGATGTATTTATTATCTGCATAATGAAAAGCAAAGGCAAAAAAATAAAATCACATTTTAACTGCTGAAAATTATTACTGTATAATCACATGAGCCAAGACTATTAGTATGCAATCAAAGGTTCAGGAAGGAGGAAAAATGGTTACTTGGGCAAATGGACAAGGTATCGAAATCCAAGTCCTTTCACTAAAATATCAGCCTTAAAAAACCCACACTGCAGTTAAAAAATATCCCCAGTGTACAAGTCACTGTATCAGCTGTACATTAAAACTGCCAAATAAAAGTTTAAGCATTAGCTTAATTAGAATAATAATCACTAATTACTCAAAGTGTGTTTCTAAAAATAGACCAATTTTATTACATGGACATAACTTTTTAAGTGTGTAATTCCCCGTTGATTAACTCTGCAGCCACTTTATTTACAAGTTTCCATGTACTGGTTTGGAGGGGACAGAGGGAAAGGCAGTATTAGAGAAAGACAAAATACTTGTATTGTTCCTGCCCTAGAAGATCTAGACCTCCATTTTCCCTGGCATATGTTGTGTCTCCAGTTTTCCCAGGGATGGACTTTTCTCCACAGTCCAGCTACTGCTGACTACTGCTCAAACTGCGAGGAAACTCCATCTGCAGCGTGAGCATTAAACACAGTAGATGGAAAGTGAAGCAGTTGAAAAAAATCTCAACTCTGTAGCAACAATGCATTTGGCACTCATACGAGTATCCTGGAGGTCCAAAAATTTCTGGATAGCTGATCTTGGCTAAAAGCCCAAGTTTAGTCTACTTTTGACTTGATATGAAAGACCCCCTAGTTGTATAGCTACTGCAAACCGCTGGGCAGGTTAGAAGCAGACAGAAGAGTTACTGCTGACCATTAAATACTAATTTTAAAATGATTTTCTGTCTTTATTAAAAAGAGTTTCTTGATATCTCAAATTCTGTCATGTACCACTCACCAGAAATCCAAATCAGAATGAACCCTGTTTACAAGCAATGACTTCAGGAACTAAACCATGTAGATAACATGGAAATTAAACACTAACTACAAGGGAGGTCCCCATAATGACTGTGAAAAACAAGACTAATGGCCTCTATTTCAAAACTCAGCATTTCAGAATTCTAAGACTTCTCAAAAGGCACAAGTTGAAAATCACTGTGACTCAGCACCAGCAAACGTTAACTATACAAACAACTAACACTCTTCAAATATTTTAACTTTGTATTTCTTAGGACCTGCATGTAGTTCTTACAGGTTAAACTTAAGACACAGATTTTTACTCACTGCCTTAAACTGTTCTGTATTATTACTATTGGTTGAGGATATTTAACTCATTGAAATGTTGCATTTGGAAAAATGATCTCAGCTGAGAAGTATATGTTTACAAGTACGACGCTGATAAAGCACAGACAAACACACACCAGGTTCTGGCCTTTAATCTAAATACTGGGCTGCAAAAGACTACAAACAGTCTATGTTTTACAAAACTAATCTGTATTTATAATCTACAGGTCAAAGTAATACACATTGACTATATTTAATACAAATAATAATTTCAATTTTAGAGGCTTTAATAATAGCCTTTAAACAAAGTAAAAGAGGTATCCTGCACTCTAGGTACCATTTGTACGCAGAAAGTACAACTGTACTTTTACTTAGTATTTTCTTTTTTAAAACCAAACTGTTTTGAGGTTGGGGTTTGTTCTTCCCTCCCACTCCATAATGAAAGCATAAAACAATGTACAGGCTTGCTTCACGAGCTACTACCAGCTAATCCAGAACTAAATTTAAAAAAGCAGAGAGGAGAAAAATTATACTTAAAATTTTGATTTAAATGAACTGCATCAGGAAGTGTAATATTTGACCACAAACAGATACATTTCACAGCTTTTGGTTATTTATATGGAGGAAGGGAGGATTAAGATCCTTTTACTTGCCCTCCTGCTGTAAGAGAGTGACATTGTAGACAGATTTGAAAGAGATCTCAAATGTACTCTAATCAGAAAACCAAATGTGTTACCTGCTTGTAGAGTTAATCATTATTTATCAGGACTGTTCAGACCTTTAGCTCAGCTTATGAGTAGTTACTCAAAATGCCAAAGATTAGCTTTGACAGTTAAGATTAACAGAGGGAGGAAAATAGGACTTGTAGTGACAAATGAAAGTGTCATTCACATGAGGTATATGACATTATCATATAATGGCAAAACCAGTGGTTTCTTAACCTTTTGGCATGTTACACACCTCCTTTTTTTTGCTTTTATTACCATTATTCATAAGTACAAGTGTACATGAAATTGAAGTCTTATTAAATAACAACCAAAACAGAATTTAAAATTCTATACAAGGGTAAAAACTCATACACTACCATCCTAGCAAAAGTAAAGTTGTTTTAGCATGAAGATGCTCCATAAATCAATGTAAACTTGCCAAGCCAGATTCTGCATTCCATAGAGGAAGGAATCTCAGAAGCACTAACCAAGCTGACACTTGCTTTTTGTATCCTGGAATACTCCTTTTACAATTGCCACCATTTTGCTTCCCCAGATTCAGATTAAAAAAAAAAAAAAAATTAAAAAACCTCTCTTCCCTAACAAAGGGAACCAATTCTTGTAACTCATCTCAACTTCTCCAAACATTTGGGATTTTGAACATGGACCTATTCATCTACTGGCCCAAATGTAATGCAAACTTTTAGATCCTCAGAAACAAGAAATTAATTAAATTAACCTTATCATGCCAACCACAAACTGCAAGAAAATTTAAGCCATGTAACAAGTGTATGTAACTATACATAACCACAAAGAGTTAACACAGGGAGCAAAGTGAACATAAAGGGAAAGGCTACAGGAAGATTTAAAGTAGTAATGGATCCCAGTGTCTAAACCACTGTAATCAATAATTCCTAAGTAACATTTGCTGCAGACCTTACATTCACTGTAAGCCATATTTACATATAACAACCTGGATTTTAATTCTATTTCAAGACAGTGAAAAAACATGATTTGCTTTGAAACGAGCACACAAAACCCAACAATAAAGACAAAAAAGTTGAATGTACCTTGTATTTGGTCATGGTGCTAAAATGGTTGTTCCTGAAGAACACACAAAGCTCTCCCTCCTGGACAGCTGAAGTCAACTCACACAGTCCATGGTATGTCAATTGTGTAGCTGTGTTATTTAGAAACTGCTCAGCTACAAACCCTACAAAAGCAACACATACTGTTATGTGTGTCTATTACACAATTGCTAATATAAGACCTGGTAACAACAGTAGTATTTTTCCTATCTCTCCCCTGCGTAGACGTCCCCATATTGCCACAAGTCTTAGGGAACACATTCAGAGAGGGGACAACAAGTTTAAAAGTTCTAAAACCACAGCATTGTAGACAACCCTTCTCATGTTCAGAAATGCTATATCCACTTCTAATATTACTCGTTTTATCTTGTTGTAATGGAGTATATAATTCATATTCTAGTTATAGAAGATAATACATAGCTAAGTTGAAATCTGAATGCTGCCACAATAGGGGAAGTTCTTGCCAGCTGTTGAAAAAGTGTATTGAATAGATCAAGAGAATGCATCAGAGAAGCTGAGAAGACAAGCACAGTGCTGTGTGCTTGCCCAGGGAAAGCAGCTCAGCATACAGAATGCAGCTCTTCCCACTCATATCTCTACTCAGCATGACCCACATGGAAAATATGTGACTTAGATTTGGTAGGGTACATACTTTGATAAAACACAGAAAAACATCACCCACCTTCACTAACCAGTTCACTGTTGTCTGACTGTTTACAGGAAATTATCTTCTCCACCAGCTGATTGTAACTGCAGTTACCAACAGCTTTTACTATGTCTGCAACCTGCAGCAGGAAGGAAAACACAGAAAATTTACCTTTGGGAAGAACAGAGCACAACTGGAAGCCAGTGGCAATTATTAATAAGACAAAAAGAATTCAATAAAGAGAGGATGTTATCCCCTTAAAAAATCTAGGCCAAAAAGTTTTAGCCCAGAGTGTTACACATTTTGCTATCTCAGATCCTGTTCTAAATCCTTGAGTTAACCCTTAGCATCAAAAGCTAAGGCAGATGGAGAACAGAGCATGAGCTGGATCAGCTGGGCCAGGGTAAGAGAACAGCAACTCTCATCAACAAGGCATGAAAAGAAAAACTCTTAGGCATTATTATTCCAGCCACACTCACCAGTTCCCCCCTAAGTAAACAATACCACTTTACTGTTTATTAAATAATATAATTAAAAATAAATTCCATGTTTGCTAAAGATGCAGTTCTCTCCGACCAGTTCCACCATCCTCATTTCTCAATAGCAGTGACTAATAAATCAGAATTAAAAAAATGAGGAAAGTAACTATGTTATTCCTTCCAAGTGTTCTCTGACAAGCTTTCAAAAATGATGACTGGGACACCATATCTGGGGCAACTTGCTACTTCCCCCAGAAAAACAATTCTCCTTTACAGAGTCATAGAAGGCTTTTAAAGTAGTTTGACTATAGACCCAGGCTCTGCAAAGCTCCTGCACTAAAAAACACACAGTCTGTATTCACTCTTCAGTTTTTCTGACTAGATTAAAAAAATTAATTACCATAATCATTATTGACTTGCTAAAATTCTGAAATATCTCCCCTCCCAGTGACATTCAGAATAACATTTTTAAAAAATATTTGGAACAGAGTAAGTTACCTGAGGGTCCACTAACCATCCATGGTACAAGGGGATATCAAGAAGATCAAACACTATGCATTCAGGTGTGTATTCAAATACTCGGACACCTGTGAACTTCACATTGACATCCAGACCCGTCTGCAACTTATGGAGAATTGCCATTGCATCACTCATATTCTGACAACAGAAAGGAAAAAAGAACAGATGACCAAATAGAGCTTTGTACACTTGGTGGTTACTCTTGTAACCCTTCATCATTTAGTACTCATCAACTCAACACTTCAAAATAAAAGAAATTTAAAAGGGTAAATTACATAAACAACTTCAATGCACATTCACGTTACACATATTCTCATTGTGCCAGAAGATATTTGAAAAAGAATAATCTCCCTCCAATCACCTCTGACTGCTTCTTCTTTTACACCGATAAAATACTTTTAGGCAGCTCTGATTGCTTTTAGGTCTATTTCCCAAAGCCACAAGCCAGATGTTTGCAAGCAAACTGAATTATAAGGGAATCTTCAAGGGACTTCTCCTGAAGTTTCTTCTCCCCTTTTAAGCCTTCCCTTACAAGTCAGGCTGAAATACTTGTCACTACATAACGAATGAACAAAACGATCTACACAGACCCACTTGCCAACTCTAATTTCAGGGTTCAGTACTAAGAATCAGAGTATTAATTGTTTTTTTATGAAAGAAAAAAGGTGGTGAACATTTTCTATCTTATTTTGGGCATACCTTTAAATGGCCTGGAGATTCTACTGTAGAAACAAGTCATGAAATTAGCACTTATTATAGTAGTGATCCCAATGGAATCCTAAGGAGAATTATCAAGTTATGAAGTTCCAACCACAGAAAGGAAAGATGAACCAAAGAACATGTGCTTTGTGAGACAGTTATCTTGAACCAACAGATAAAAAAAAATTCCTGACATGCAGGAAAAAGAATCTTCCACTAAGTGAGAAAAGCCCACAAAGAGTACGATCAGAAAGTCTTTGCAAAAGATTTGGGGAAACTGAGGCACTTTTTTGTTTGTTGTTTGGGGGTTTTTGGGTTTTCCAACATTCTGTTGCTTAAGAGGAATTCAGGCTTACAACAATGGGAAAATAGCATAATAAAGACCAGAAATACAGATTGGACAGGAGATGGAGGCAGCAAAGATTCACAGACTAAAACCACTGATGGTTAAAGACAGTTGCTTCTGCTGTCTTCTGATCAGAATCTGCACTTGAGCATGGCTGCTGTAAATGAGAGTTTTAATGCTTGTAGCCCTTTAACTGCACTGTTCTGTCAAGTTTCCACAGCCAGGAATGCAACAGCTCCCACTACCTTACTACGTGTTGCTTCATCCTACTGACAACTTTGCTGTGTCACAAGGTTTAGAATTTAGCAAGATTTTGAAGTAATTCTCAAGACTGGCTTCAACTTTTAAGTTTTTATCATTTTAAAAGCAAACCAAACCACCTTAGCAAGTGTATGTCATTAGTAGGCACAAGATATCAAATATAAAAACTTGTCCGAGATGTTTTGAAAGAAATTTTGCCAAAATCTTACTCCGCTAAACGAATAAGAAGTCCATAGTAAGCCAGCACTAACCGTCCACAAATTCAGATCATACATCTACAGACAATAGTTGCATTTATTTTGTAATGTTTACTTTGCAAACAAAGCAGGATTACATCAAATGGACCAGAAAACCACAGAAGTTTCTCACTACTATTTCAACATTATCACTTCTACTTTAGCTATTTTGGAACCTTCAAAACAACCTAGAAGATTTCTAGAACAGACGGCTTCTTTGAAATTACACAGTTACAAACTTCAGGTATGTGACATTTATGTAGTAAACCCATGTATTTGAGCATAACAAAGCTATAGAGGTTGTACTTTCACCAGGCATAATAGTTTTCGTCATCCTCCTGTGAGCTGATTATAGCTGTAACCTTCTACAGCACAGAATTGAGTGGAAAAAAATAGCCAATTTTGTTATTACAAAAGTAATTGCTATTATCTGATACAAATCAATCTCAAGTTACTCGATTTGGTTTTCAACACCAAATGAGAGCAAGAAAAAAATGATCTAAGAATAAACAGAACTACCTTGAAACCTTATACCTATAAAAAAATTCAAAATCACTTTTCCATGAATAACCAAAAAACCAGCTATGATTACAGGCAGAGCTTGGAAAATATATACTAAATCAATATTTTTAAAAACTAATAGCATTATCTTTAGTATAGAAAGACTTCTGTGATGACATACAAATAGTGGCCAGCGCAAATAACATTGCCTTTCATAACATGTCATCAACTCTTTTTGTCCATCACAATGAAGAACAGAGATCTCTCTCTTACTCTCTTACTCAGTTTACATCCTCAGAGAAACTCTGGCAGGCACCACGGAACAGAGCACACTGAAGGACATGTAACAGAAGGCTTCAAAAAGCAACCACCCTGTTATATAGTTTTATTAGTACCTTTGTGTTACAGTTCCTCAATAAAAGCCAAATTACTTCATTACGCTCGTAACGGGAAAAAAAAAAGTCTTGTGTTAATAGATACTGAGTTTTTCTTCACTAATAGCACATATATAAAAATAATACTCTACATCAAGCCCAGAAAAAACCAATCTACAAACAACGGTCTGTATGCTTCTGGTTTTTAACAAGGTGACAAACCCTAGGTTAGAAATGCAGTTTTAGTTTCCTCAGACATAAGCAACCGTATCTCAGGAGCAGCTCCTTACCTGCTCATAATTAAGTCGCTGAATTTCAGATATCTCTTTAGGTTTTGCATCAAGAATGTAGTCACCTAAAAGAAAGCAAAAATGAAATTGCATTTATTCCACAATCAAAGCTTCAACATTTCTATGAATACTTCTGACTGAAGCTGACTGAGAATAAATACCACAACTCCACAACAGAAACTTTCTACCAAATTAATGAGATCACATTGTTTTATAACTGAATTATAATTATGGATTAAAATACGAATATAAAAACATAGTAAGATCATACCAAGAAATAAAATGCAAATGGCCAACACTGTTACTAGAGTGACATTTCATCATCTCTTGGGGTATCATACCAATCCCTTCATTATTCAAAAACTGACCTCCCTCCGTGCCTCAGCTTAAAAATATAAAAAGGTCAAACTGCTCACAGTAAGGTATGTAATTCTGTACACAGTCAAAAAGCCAACCACTTATCCTGACTGATACTGTGAATGTTTTGCCATGTTTTATACACCAGTGATTCTATAAAACTCGTTGTGCTGGTTTTGACTGGGGTATAGTTAACTTTCTTCCCAGTGGCTGGTATGGGGCTGTGCTTTGGATTTGTGCTGAACACAGTGGTGGTAACACAGAGATGTTTTTGTTATTGCTCAGCAGGGCTCACACAGAGCCAAGGCCTTTCCTGCTTTTTGCAGGGCCATGCTGGTGAGGGCTGAGGGTGCACGGGAGGTTGTGAGGAGGCACAGCCAGGACAGGTGACCCCCACTGACCACAGGGATGTTCCAGACCATGTGACATCCTGCCCAGGATATGAAGTGGAGGGAAGAAGGAGGAAGGGGGAACACTTGGAGTGATGGTGTTTCTCTACCCAAGTCTCCGCATGTGACAGGGCCCAACCCTCCTGGGGATGGCTGAACACCTGCCTGCCCGTGGGAAGCACTGAATTAATTCCCTGTTTTGCTCTGCTTTTCCTATGAAACTGTCTTTAACTCGACCCACAGGTTTCCTGCCTTTTACCCTTCCCATTCTCTCCCTCATCTCACTGGTAAGGGAGTGAGCAAGAGGCTGCCTGGGCTTAAACCACAACACTTGTATTCCACATTTATCTACAACACAAAGGTAATAAATTAGTTAATAGTTAATCAACACACTGAGGTTCAAGATTTATAACATCTTTAGAGACTAGTATCCACTTTCCAGATTTTATTTCAATGTTTTTGTACTTATTCCCTTGCTCCTTTATAAACTCAGAAAAATATCATTACAGGGTTCCTAATGTATACTCTTTTAACTTGAAAGTGGTTGAAGGCTGTTTTGTTGGTTTCAGCTTTTTTTTCAGCTGTGGAAGAACTGTAACTGCTAATCCTGTTGATTGAATAGGAACCTAAATAATTTGAACACAGTTTTATTATTCAATTTAGTAAGACAATTCCAGAAGCTAATATATGCCCTCAAGAAAGAATACACATATAGACAACTGGAATTATGTAGTGACTTCAGACAGGATTATGCCATCAATGCAATTATAAGAAATGTTTAGACCCAGGGAGCAAGACTTACTTTTTTTTTAAAATTATGTACGTAACGTTTTTATTCAACCAAAAGATTCAGCAATTTGCTTCTGAAAAGAACAAGCTACACTATTTACAAGCAAAAAGAAAATATAGTAAGTGTTTCTTCTCCTGCTTAAGAAAAATCAAACCTAGTGTATTAAGTTCAAACATTTTATGTATGTCAGGCTACAAGGGAAAGAAAAGTGGTACATATAGCTTAAGTACTATCACAACTGCACTTTTAACACCTGGATCATCAGAGGTATTAAAGTTTGAGCCCTGTCAGATAGAAAGAGCTGCAGTTTTGCTGAAGACTGAGTATGATACCAGAGTAGTGCCTGCAAATGAGACCCCCAATCACTGTGAGGACTACATTAATTTTTCTTGTTATTTTAATTGGGTCATACTTCCAAGGATTAGAGTTACTGTAGACAATTAAAGACAGAGTTGACTTACTACATTCTGTCAATTATAATAAAACAACACTGTAAGAGACATGAATAATTTTAAATCCATCAATGCATTGGTGCCCTAAGCCATACCAACTGCATCAACTAGACCAATTGCTTTGGAAAGCAGTACAGAAAACTTCTAAAAGCAGTTAAGGAGAAGCACGAGTAACTGAATACTGTAAGTAGTTTTCTTGGATCAAATAAAAAGCTGAATAAAACAGGAAATAAATAAAGCAGTTCTATATTACTACACACTGCAAAGTGTAACATACAAGTTTAAGTGATTTATTGTAATTACTAACCTAAGTATTCCATCAGCTGTTCAGCCGTTATGATTTCCATCATTGGTGGCAGTTTAATCTGTGAAAGTAAAAGTGTATTCTCTTTAAAACACCAAAACACTACAATTTAAAAAGCATCAATATGGTATTTCTAGACAGAAGACTTCTGATTACATTTCCCTCACCAGTTTATAAGGCTATTAGCATACTGGACCTCTATAAATAGCAACCACAAGAAGAGTTTAAAAAGGCATTTTGGTTTTTAGAGAAACCACATGCACACAGCACTTTCTCCCACCTGCAGGTCTCTGCATAGTGCTCCCTTCTCCCACCAAAACATTTCTCCAGCATCCCACTCCACGGGAGCTCACACCACTCCCTGCAGTGGCTCAACTGCAAGCACCCAGAATTAACAGACTGGGAACTGTTAAGAAAACCTCATCTTCCTCAAGTCTTTGACTCCCTACCTTCATAAAATTCTTAACTGAGTATTAGCTCAAGTAGCTCCTGCGTACAGACAAAGTTTGTAAAGGATCTAGTGTCAGTAGCTGCTGGAAGACAAAGGCTTGTGCAGGTACAAGGAAATGACCTCCCTGCCTCTAATCCCACATTCACATTCCAAGGGTTTGGTTTAGCTCCACACAGAGCAGACCAGACACGCAGAACTCTGGGGTGAAGATTCCATTCCCCTCTTCCCTGATCTATTCCCACCATCATCACTGGCTAAAACCAACCACCTCGGCACCAACCAGAGCTAAAAGCTTCCTGCATCCTCATCTCTTCCAGCATCCTGGGAAAATGCTTTGGTTGAACACTTCCTTTTACTGCAGGGAGAAATGCAGCAGCCAAAGCAGAAACACATACAAGGACATGCTTCTGGCAATCTGAAGAAATACCACAGGAGGATATAGACATTAGTGCACTCAATTTTTCTCTGCATAAATGTGAATTTTATTTTTCTCAGGTTTGGGATTGGTTTGTCTGGGGATTGATTTTTAAGCTCTTCAGTTTTTAATCTTCTCATCCTATCACTCTCCAACATCTTACCACTGAAAAGTCTAGAAACTCTGGTATTTATTTATTGGGAACTTTTTAATCAAGTTCCTCAATACTGATCACTGCTCTCCTTGACACCTATAGAAAACATGATGTGATACTGTTAACTCATGTTTGAGATTTAATAGGTTCCACCTACTTTTCTGATTGTGGAGAAGAAGGAAGAAGTAGAAAACCAGGAGACAGAAGAACAGTATACATAAAGCCTTTGATGCAGCACCTCAAACTCAAAAATACAGTATAGCAACACACTACCCTGTTCACATTGTGATGGAGAGGGTTTTCAATATGAAAACTGAGCTATTTTAATAACTTCGCAGAGAAAATGAGGTGTGATTGGGCTACATGTGTCTTATCAATTTTAATTATATTTGACAAAAGGTAAATGTATTAAATATATGAATTCATAAGAAGTTTCATTAAATTTGGAAGAAGAAAGAGACCCAAGTTAATATAGCTTTGTTATTTATACTCTAAGAAGTATGTCCATACTTGGGTTAGAATTGCTATATGCCAGAGATGTGGGCATATAAAGAAGTTGATAGTAATGGGATGTGGGAAAGGAATTAAAGAAGAAGAAAAATCAGTCACGCAAGCATAGGCGCATGTTTTTTTGAAAATATTAAATGAGTAACAACTGATTGTAACTTGCAGAACTTCTTAACTCTTCCCAAAACTAATGTTCAATAGGCTAAATGCTTTCATACTCTTTGATCCTGTTCATAATATTCATATTGAGTATTCACATAAATATAATATATTGAGCCATGTAAACAATAGGACTATAAGTTCAAAAAGCTGCTTCTTAAACTCCCAGTTCGGATAGGCAGCATTCAAGTCTTAGCAAACACTATCTGTGCACAGCCCTGAGCCAGGGCTGGCTCATCACAGCTCCTAAGGCACACACCAGCATCGCCTCCACCAGCCCTGCCTCAAGTGCTGCTGGCACTGCAAACAGCACACGTGCCACTACAATATGAAGGAAAATTAGCATTGCTCCCTCAACTGTTAACAGGGCTACTGTGATGATTCTTTCAGGACTGAAGCTAGCTCTTATTATTATTCATTTAAACCATTTGTATCAGCTCAGCCAGCATTGCTTGGGGCTTTCTGCTCTGCACCACACTTGGAACCTCTAGAAGCATGCCTACGTGACAAACAGCAACTCTAAAGCACAATTACACGGCTTACCTATATTTGAGCTCTATGTACAAATTGCACTACATAATATTTATATCACTGGTTAACAACTGGAACTTTCCCGCACAACTGTAATGCCAACCATTTAATTTTTTTTACTGCAGAAAAAGCTAAGTGGTTTTGCTCGTATCTCCAGGATCTCTCAAAGCTGGATATTTTAACAAGCTACATCTCAAAATTAACTGCTTGATTAAATGCTAAACAAAGTTAATTGGTTACTTCTTGGCATAATTTTAGGGCTGGCATGTGTAGTGGGACCTTGATCACCTCTGAAGTAGGCTAATGGGGTTCCAACACAGTTCTAAGTACTTCTGAACAGAGCTGACTTAAGGATATAGAGAGAACATGACATTTCCCAGCTGTTCAGAGCTTCATTGCAAGCACTTAGTCAACAGCAAATGTACAGTGAAGAGGAAATGGGATAGAAAAATACCTGAAAACTTAAGGGAGAGCAAAAAATCATACAGAACCACAGTCATTATCCAGCTAAATCAACAGAAGCAATGTAAGCAACAGTAGTAAAAGCTGCTGTTGTCCATAACAATCTGTTATTTTGAGGGACACATTTTCTCAACAGGTTTCAATGTTTAGTTGCCAGATTTTACATCAATTCCACATTTTAGGAAAAATGCATTTCCTCAACTCCCACCCATTTCCTGTACCCCTCTCCTGCAGTTTCCTGGTCTTTCGCCCTGATGGCTCTTTCTAACTCTAGCTACGTTTTATTTCCTACACTCAGGAGTGGGAAACTTAGTCCTTCTCACACAACTACAGCATGACATACAGTTGAGACATATTTTAATTAAAAGACAAGAGTGGTAAACAAATTTTCATATGGAACAGATTGTCTAATAAAACTTACACAGTTTCTATGAATTAGACTACAAACCCCAAAACTACATAATACTAATTTTCCATCGTATTCTTCTGCACTACAGAAGGGCTTAAAAAAAATTAAGTGATATAGTCATGCACAGAAGATAACACTTCCGAAAATACTGTGAATATAGAAAGGGTCCAAGAAAATTTCTAATGGCTTATGTAATAAGTCTTATATAAGACTTATATTATGGTCTCAAAACATGTTTATCTAAAACATCCAACTCCTCTGAACACAGTGTTCCAGAGAGGTAAGGGTAGCTTCAAGCAGCTTTGACAAAAACCAATTAATATTCTTTGTAAAGAAGTGCCCCCAGCCTTGCAGGAACAGCTTCATGAACCTGTCACACAACACCCCGACAGCGTTTGCTGCCACTCCATGTCCTCAACGCCTCCCCCTCCGGCAGGTTTCCCTCAGCCCCTCGGAGCGGGCTTGTTGCTGCGGCTGGGCACAGCTCAGGGCCCCTGATGGCGGGCTCACCTCGTCCCACAGGTGCCGGAGGAAGGGAGGCTGCCAAGGGCCCCGCCGGGCGCGCCGCCGGAGCCCGCGCCTGCCCACCCGAGCAATCTGTGCAAACCGCGGCCATACGGCGGGCAGCTCAGCGACAGGGACAGCGCCTCACGTGTGAAGGGCCGCTGCCAGAGCTCCGAGCAGGCAGCACCGCTGCAGCCTCTCACTAATGAAGTGGGTAGCGGCAGGAGCACACTGTGCTCAGCTCCTCTGAAACAGGCCATTTTTATGAAAACCTAAACCTAAAAATTTCTAACTATAATTTTTAACTCTACCTCTTCTCTGCACGTCAGTTTGGATACATCTAAGCAAGAAAATGGTTATATAACATTTACTTATTCACACAGTTGTAAAAGTTACCAAAATTTTAATAGAACTAGGTATGTAGAGAACACACCTCCTTCCAGTTGCTGAGAGGATTATGACACAAAAAACTTTCAAATGCACTGTCAAATATGCTACTGGCATTGTTCTCCTCCATGAGGACAAGATATTCCATATGCACGCACTTCTCAAGACAATATTATTTATATTCAAATTGTATAATGTTTTCCCTTTGCTTATTTTATGTTTCAAAATCTTCCCTGGACATTTCAGATATGTCATTTCTGTGCAGCGTGTTAAGGTTCACAGAGTTCTTCAGCTACAAGACATCACATCCTACCTAAGAAGCACAGAGCAGAATCACATGGAACCCTCATTACGCTTTTAGCATCTGATGATTGCCACATCCCTCCCCCCCAAATTACATTTAGTGCAATGCTAGAAGTTATCAGAAAGTGTTGCATGAACTACATCTAACAAAGATCACAAAAGGCACTCAGAAATGCCAACTTTGCATTGTTAAGCTTAACCACATAGTGAGCCACAGACCTGAGCAATCTCCAGATTTAAACAAGCTGAAAAACAGTGTGCTACACTACATCAGAGGACATAACTCACACTTGTACATACATTTAAAAATGTTTGTTTCAATCTCTACTTCTGCTTTCATTTCCATCACACAGGTCTAAGTGGTTACCACACTCTTTTGCACAACAGCTGTTTTGCACAACAGCTACTTTTCCAAGTTGATATCACAATGCTTCAGTTTTTCTTCTTAGAAGAACATTTCTGTAACACTTCTGCAGCAGGACTCCTCGGCTCTCCCTCCTACAGGCTAAACAAGTTACACTTAGACAGGCAGACTGCAAAAACACTTCAAAAGAAAAGTAATTTCATAATTTTAATATTTAAAATACAGCTTCTGCAATCTGCCACCTCTAAGTTTTATGTATCCTTTGAAAGTAGTGGATAAAAGAGAGGTAGCAGTTTTATCACAAGTTTAGTTCCAAAAGCTGGTATTTTCAAAACGGAATTTGAACAGTCACAGTGGGTGCTACTATTTCAGGATTCCCAAAACCCCAACTGCCAAACCAGTACTGCACTTAGGTTGTCTGAGACCAGATCTACCCACAGGATGACCAGAACTCTCAACCTTGTCAGGACAGAGCTCTGAGAAGGAAAGATGATGGTCGATACAGGGAATAGAACCCAAAGAGTAACTGTTTAACTTTATTTTCCCTCCTCGTCTCCTTCTTATGCCCTTTTTTCCCCTGACACGTACCTTCTTTTCACCTAATATGTACTCTGATATTCTCACTCTACTTTTGCCTGTTTTCATCTTTTGGTCTGCCTTCTTGTTCCCAAATTATAATTACTTGACCCAGTGTAGGGTTCATTTTGGTTCAGGAGGAGTGAGAAGGTGGATGTCCATCCTCAGCCTCCACATGCAGCATGCTACTCTCAGTGATGTACAGATGAGCTGCCACCCCAACCACTGTCAACGTGGTCCTTAACTATGAACTGGGGAAAAGAAAGGCTAATTTGGAAAGGCAGTAATTAGGAAAACCAATTACAAGCAGCTATGATATATGACCAACAAACTGGAAAACCCTCAAGCCTATGAATAATAACTCATGATGACAGTTTCACCAGTTTAGCTGCCTGTCTGCAACTCATGTAAATTCTGCTGAGGTTTTACATAAACAGACAGAACTATAGAAAACTTCCTGTAATCTAAGCAATAAGAAACAGTAGGGCACTCCCAAAGGGTATTTTGGTTTTTGCCTATTTATAAAATGGGATATTACCTTAATTCTCACTAATGTAGATTTGATCACAGCAGAATGTCAGTTAAAATTCTGGTTGGAGAGCAGCAGCAGAAGGAAAAGGAAGAATGCTAAGGAACAAAAACCTCCAAAAACTTTAATTCAAACAACAGGACCAGTGATGTCCCATTTACATCTTTCATTAAATCAAAGATTAAAAAGGAAAATCCTGTAACTAGCAGCTTCTTTTAAAATGCCATCACACAAAATGATAAGGAATGGTTAAGTTTTTCAAGTCACCCCTAGACGTTAAAGAGGGAGCACAGAAAGCAAGTGTTCAATACTGAAGCCTATGACAACTTTCACACCCTCTTGAGGGTGGCAGAACCTACACAAAGCAATACCTTAAAGTCACACACAACTTCCCTGTACTGCTTTTACTGATGCTTCAATATCAACATCACTGTACCCAGAGTTTTCCTCCTGATGTCTGAGCTATTCTGCTCAGAAAAATGTGCAGCAATTGTAACTCAGACAAGACCATTAATTTTCCGGAGTTATGTGCATCTAAACAAATTTCTCCTCATAACATACTTCCATTTTGACCATTTCTTAAGTCACCTGTTACACTGCGAACAACCTCTTACTCTTCCAATACCAAATTTCTTCCCCTTACTACTACAACATAAAAGCTATTCCTGTAAAGCTGTCCTATTTCAGGACTCCATTCTATCAGCTCTTCAGTCTTCCGGGGCTGAAATGCCAGCATTTCCTGAGACGTGCCCCTCATCCTTGTTTTGCAAAGCACACAACCTTACAGCTTTTCTCCAACAGATACTCCTTTCACATATACATGTTAATAACTACATTATGCTTTAGATTTTAATTACTTAAAAGATTGGGAAAAAATATCTTAAGACTACGGAAAGTCCACATTCACAATGGCTACGGAGCACAAGAACTTCCAGGTCTCAAAGCTGTACTTGATCACTACCCGATTTACTCATTAATTTAAATACAATCTATACTGCATAACTGTATGAATGCGTCCCGACTACTCAGGCAGTTACTTGTACAAATCTGTATTTTGTACAATTCTGCATTTCATACAACTCTGCATACACTTTACTATATGAAACTAACCTATTTTCCAAAAATATCAGCTACGTGTTCAGTGCTTTAAATAGTAATCTTTACTTACTAGAAACCTGTACACATCTGCAAACTATATACTGTTCAGGTTAGTAAACGTCATCTAGGTATTTTATTTAAGACAACAACAAATTAAGTCTATATATGACAGCAGCATCTAAGTAGTGTATTAGCAACAGACTGCACGGCAGTATTTATTCTCCAAGTTCTATATGTGAGACATGTGCTTAACAGCAGAAATAACCCTGTGTATTTCTTGAAAGAATCACGGAATGGTTTGAGTTGAAAGAGACCTAAAAGATCATCTAGTTCTAACCCCGCTGCCATGGGCAGGGACACCTTTTACGAGACCACGTTGCCCAGAGATCCATCCAACCTGGCCTCGGACACTGTCAGGGATGGGGCATGCACAGGTTCCCTGGGCAACCTATGCCAGTGCCTCACCACCCTCATGGGGAAGAATTTCTTCCTTATATCTAAACTTGCCCTCAGCTAATTTAAAGCCATTCCCCCTTGTCCTATCGCCAGATGCCCTTGCCAGAAGTCCCTCTCCAGCGTTCTCGATAATGTCCTTGTCTTAAACAGCACAAACTTCCCGCGGTGCCCTCACGCCGCGTTGGCTCGGGAGCCCCGAACGCTGCCAGCGCCACAGGGAGCCGCCCGCGCGGCCCGAGAGGCACCGCCCGCCCGGCCCCGCCATGGCGCCCGCTCGCCCGGTACCTTCCAGGCCAGGAGCAGCACGTTCATGATGGCCAGCAACGGGCAGGGGCCGTTCTCGTTCTGGGTGATGACGGGCGTGTTCTCCTCCTTCCAGCGGACCCACTTGATGTGATAAACCGACTGCCCCGGGAAGCGCTCCTTGGAAGCAGAGAGAAGCTGGGAGCCCGCCGCCGGCCTGTCCCCTTCGGGCTCCGGGGCCGGGCCCCCCGAGGAGGCCCCCGCCACCACCGCCTCGTCGGCGTCGCTGTTGAGCTCGGAGCTGCTCGGGCAGCAGGAGTGCAGGTTGGAGAAGGACTCCAGCGAGTCCAGGCTGCGGGACTCCTCCCCCGGCGGGCTGGGAGCGCCGCTGCTCCCGGAGCCGGCTCCCGCGGGACCGCTCT